>JARQWZ010002278.1:0-243641 GCA_033150135.1 Gobio occitaniae | reverse complement strand
ACAATGGAGAATATGAGGAAATAATGGAATGGCTGTTGGAAGCTTAATGGTCGTGTAGTTCGTTTATAGTCTATGTTTAGCTTTAGACTTCTGGCGACTGTATTAAAGCTTCAAAATGTATAAAAGTTGTGTTTATTTGTGAAGATTATCATGTTGAAAAAAGCATCTAAGAGCGTTTTGTGACTGATTTGAAGCGCTCTCCATGAGCAGCAACTCTGTGTGTCATCATAATAATGGCAGCCCACTAGGTTTTGGTACAGATTCTCTGTATTACATCCAGTTTAAACGCTTCACCTTCCTACGTCAGATTGAACGGTGGCGTAGTCCTTGTACGGGCCTGATGAGCTTTTGGACGGGTCGATGCAGTGAAGGCGAATCCCATTGAGCGCTGTGTTATCACCAACCAGCGATTCCCACATCCCTGCCACCTTCAGAAAAACATCTGTTTAGAGCAGTGTTATTAACTTAAATTAAGACAAAAACTAAAACGTCTCAGGTTACAAATGTAACCATTGTTCCCTGAGAACAGGGAACGAGACGCTGCGTCAGCTCGACGCTACGGGGAACGCCTCCAGCGTGACTGGTGCCTTAAATCACAATCAAAAAACGTCAATCCTATAGACCGGCGACAGCCTATGATGTCATCAAGGTGCGACCAGGAAGTATATAAGGGCGCCTTGCCAACATGACAGTATCTTTTCGTCTTCAGGGACTGTTTTCTGTAGGCAGGCCCTGCGGCATGGCAAAGTGACGCAGCGTCTCGTTCCCTGTTCTCAGGCAACAATGGTTACATTTGTAACCTGAGACGTTCCCTTTCGAAAGGGAACTCGCGCTGCGTCAGCTTGACGCTACGGGGAACGATATACCCACGCCGCCATGCCGACGGGAGTGCATGCCCACTGGCAGTGACAACTGTCAAGACAAGCAAATTCTACTGAAATGCCTGAACCACTCCCCTTCTGGTCACATTAGGCTGTCAGTGACAGCGCTCCCTACGGTCAAAGCCCAAGCTATTGCCTGAGAAGGAAACCTTCACACACATGAGGTCTTTCCCAGGCCTTGCTCGAAGGCCTGGAACCAGCCCATTCGACAGAAGGGGTTCCTTTAAGGGAACGTGGCAGGGGAACTATGAGGGAACCCGTGCCCGTCACTATTCGGGAGGTTCTCACCGAATTCCACCAGGGAGACCTGACCAGGTGACACAGTTTGCTATGGGACACGTAATACGGCCAACCCCGTCTGTACAGTACAGAACCTCTGGTTCTCGCCTCCGAAGAGACATCCCGCTAGGGTGCTGCAAGAAAGGCAGTGTCACCGACTAGCCGGACCTCAGAGACGGGTTATCCCGGAGAGCAGCGCTCAGCGAAGTGCTTTCAAACCCTTGCTAGCGAGGGGATTCAGGCCGCTCGATCCTCGGATCTACCAAGCACTTACTTTAAAACGTGCTTAGGAGGCCAAAGGCCTTTCAGGCTGATCGTATCAGGGGGGCCCCACGGGTAAGCTCATAACAGACCCTCGCTTGAGAGGAGCTCATAAGCCTGCCCGGTAGGTAACCATGTCATAGGCAGACTATGAAGGTCTTCAGCTACTTCACACTTTTACGCTAGGAAAACACAGCTCGCCCACGACACTACAAGCCCTCGGGCAAGAGCGCAATTCAGTTACCCACCTCAGTGGGGGACAAATTAACACGGAGAGGCAGCAACTCTACTAGCAAAAAGTGAGGCATTCACACACAACCACATAATGTTGCAAAAAAGATCGTTCTTAGCTTACTCACGGGGAGCTGCAGGCCCTGCGAAGTCCAGCGACTTTCCAAATTTCCCCAAATAACCTCTCAGGAGAGCGAAAGTACAGAAGTCCTGAAAAAACATAGTTTGAAAATGTTTCACCCTCATCGAGGGGGACTCACCAGTCGCTCCTCGCGGCACTTCAAACCAGCCATCAAAGTTAGTGTCCGCCACCATCCTGAGGGGGGCGCTTTCACCAAACAAACCAGGCGAGCCGGCAGAATCTTTCATTTTCTGCTCATCATAGGTCCACTGGCCTGATGTAAAGCGCCCGGGGGAAAAACCAGAGGAAGGGAAAAAGGCAGCGTTCATCTCCGTACTCATCGGGGGTGGAGTCCGCTGCCTGCGCTGGTTCCAGTTAGCAGCCCCGGCTTCCTTCCTCTTCCTGTTGCGGGTGTCCCACCTCCCCTGCGCCCAAGTCCTCCGCGGCAGGGGCGCTCGAGAGGCGACGTTGACTCGCTATTCCCGTCTCCAGCCCTCAGACTGAGACGGGGACACCCGACTGCCTGGGCTTCTCTTTCTCCCTGATGTCCAAACGGTTTAACCACAGATGTCTCTCCGTGGCCACCGTCGCCGCCATTGGCGTTATTTGTTCGGTGGCCCGGAGAGTGAAAACCGCGGTCCGGCGCGACCCGACTACCGCCTCAGGGGGTCCCTCCCCCCGATCGAGGTCCCTCAACAGGTCCGCCTGGTAAGCCTGCAGCACCGCTGTGGTGTGCGAAGCCGCTGCAGCGGGAACCACTGACATGTACGCCTTGCCATTCAGCGAGACCGGCAGGATGGGAGCCCTGAGTGTCGCCGGCCGCCTAGAGGCAAGATAAACATAACATCTCGTCCACAGGAGGCACCGACACATACCCAGCCTTGGCAGTCCCTCGACATCAGCGAAATTTAGCTTGCCGATGTCGATAGATGCGGGGCTGAGTATGGTTTCTTCCATCCCCTCGAGATCTGCTGATGGAAATCTGGAAGGGATGGAAGACTCCCAGGAGTTGGGAGGTCAAGGGCGGAGAGAAACCGATCACCCGAACTGTTTGGACGCTCAGCCTCTCTCCCCACGGGCCGCCAAGGCAGCTGCAGTCTACCTACAGCGCGTTCCATGACCTCCAGCAACTCCCCGTACATGGGACAGGATGGTTTGAGAAGCTTTCTATTTTTTTTCTTAGCATCTTTAACTGACTCACCCATCCTCTCTCGAGTGGAAGAGCAGCGGACGAGGAGGAGGAATATAATCCCGTTCCTCCTCCGAAGTCCGCCTCTCGCGATCTGGATCGTCCTCGAGAACCACATCTGTCTCCAAGCGACGAGCCAGATCCATCCGGGAACCACATGATGTTTAGACGCCGCTCAGCCTCAGCTCGAGTGGGGCCATTCCCAGATGCTGAAACCTCTCCCCTCGAGAAGAGGTCCAGCCGAGAGCGGAGCGTTCTAGAGAAAAAACGCTCGCAATATCCACAAGAGGTTCGCGAACCTCTCGTGCATGCTCTTCTCCCAGACAGTAAACACAAAGTGTGTGTGTATCCAAAGCGTAAGCTACCTGGTACACGTTCAAAACACACCTGCGGAAGTGGCGTTGCTTCTCAGCACACTTCATTGTTATCCTTCTTGTAGACGTTTCACGCGAAGACAGGCAAAACAGTCCCTGAAGACGAAAAGATACTGTCATGTTGGCAAGGCGCCCTTATATACTTCCTGGTCGCACCTTGATGACATCATAGTGTGTCACCGGTCAATAGGATTGACGTTTTTTGATTGTGATTTCAGGCACCAGTCACGCTGGAGGCGTTCCCTGTAGCGTCGAGCTGACGCAGCGCGAGTTCCCTTTCGAAAGGGAACTGACTAAAATACACAACATAAATGAAAATGTGAAGACTTCAAATATTAATAAATACTAATACTATATTAATGACGCTAAAGTAAAACTGGTTTAGAGCTGGGCGATAGGATATTTTACATATGGCGTTGTTATAAAAAATGATTTGCTACACTTTTTTGTGAGTATACTGTATGTATGTGGGTAAAGTTGGCTATATGTACAGTACATAGACTGTATAAAACAATGGACGTAGTGTCCGTGACGTCACACGTAGGTTTCCGAAGAGCATTTTTGAAGCCCAAAGTGAGCGGAGATCTTGGCAGCATGTCATGAAATGGGCTAAGAGGCAGGACGTGTGTCATAAATTCCCTGTGTGTTTGTGGACTTTTTTGTTATTTCGTGTCTTGTGCCATGCATTGTAGTTCTTTGTAGTTTTTCATATTGATTAGTTTTCCCAGGTGTTTCCCATTTACCACACCCCTTGTTATCTTGTTAACCTTGTTTCCCTTTGTGTATACCCCAGTGCTTCAGTTGTTGTTTGCCAGTCGTTGCTCATGTATGTGTGTTCCTGTCGTTGCGCTCCTGCCTGTTTTTAGATACCCTTGCTCTTGGATTTTCTATTGATGTTGTTTGTTATTAAATCATTCATGCCGCACTTGGATTCTCACTTCATCCCTGCTCACACATTACAACGTGGGTGGACTAACAGACAGCAGACAAATGTCTAGTCAGTCCTTCCAGAAAAATGCGGCTTTTTTTTGTGATTGTTGCGGGCAAAAATCCTTGATTATGTGGCATGTTTTCTTAAAAAATGCGATGAAAAATGCGGGATATTTATGCAATTTTATGCTATGAAATTGCGGGAACTTGCAAAAACTGCGGTTTGATGAAAAAGAGAAAAAAAGCACTACATCACAGAAAGTGCTGGGAATATTTAAGTTCTCATCTTGTTTTATTGAAGACCTTAATAATGGCTCAAATTTACAAAACAAGTCAAACAAGTTCTGTAGCTTTACAAAAGGAATATGCTACAACTTCTGAAAAATGAATAAATAACTTCCTGTTTTACAGAGCTAGCTTTACAAAACAGACATTTGAGTGCTTCCAATACACAAAGTGCAATCTCTTAAAGGGTTAGTTTATCCAAGAAATTTAATTCTGTCATTAATGACGTCCCCTCATGTCGTTGGACACAAATGAAGATATTTTAGTTGAATTCCGATGGCTCAGAAAGGCCTCCATTGGCACAATGTGCACTCTCAAGACCCATAAAAGGTACTAAAGACGTCGTTACAAAATCTCTCTCACTACAGTGGTTCTACAATAACTTTATGAAGCGACGATAATAGTTATTGTGCGCAAAAAAAAACTAAATAACGACTTATATAGTGATGACCGATTTCAAAACACAGCATCATGATGCTATGAATCATCGAGTCGATTCATGATTCGGATCGCGTGTCAAACTGCTGAAATACGTGACTTTGGCGATCCAAACCGCTGAAATGACTCATTGATTCATAACGCTTCAAACCGCTGAATCGACTCATTGATTCATAACGCTTCAAAGCTTCATGATGCTGTGTTTTGAAATCGGTCAACACACCGGGAAACTGCTTTGCGCGGTCTTTTGCTGGCAAATGGGAGTTTGCGCTTCATCATGGTTTCACTGATATCTATGGTTTCTCCACGGGGTTTGAAGCTTTTCGATGACGTTCACTTCGGGTAATTACGTCACTTCAAAACGTTCCCATGGCAACAGGGGGAAATGGCTGCTCTTGTGTGAAGTAAACAAACATTTTTCAACTTTCTGCTAATACATATGACTTTTTTTGCAACGAAAATGCGGGGATTATGAAATCATGCTAGCCCCGCTTATTTTGCACGCGGAAATAGGCAATTTCTGCGGCGAAAGTGCGGCGTATTTGAAAAAAATGCGGCCCCCGCATGAATATGCGGACTTTGGCTGATTATGCGTTAAATCACGCGATCGCATAATCGCGTTTTTCTGGAGGGACTGTCTAGTAGTGACATCAGCAGCAATCCACCTGTCACTGAAGTGGACACTTGAATGAATTATAAAAATCGACTTATTTGAGTCTCTTTGGCACTGATAAGCCGACTCAAGAGGATTAATTATGCAGAATTTTAAGGCTTAATATAATTTAAATGGATGAGTTATAAAAAACATTCACCCCCTTCACAGATGTCATGAAAGGCAAAATTAGCTGTATAGACCAAAACCACTTTTTGTACCAGGCTGTAAACATATTTTTTTCTGCTATAAAGTTGGGCACGTTGGCATTTAATATTGGTTGATATTAATATTAACCAGTAGTCTGCATGACCTAGATTGCATCACCCAAAAAACAAATGAATTCTGATAATTAAGCTTTCCTATAGCTCAAACAGTAGAGCATGGCGCTAGCAATGCCAAGGTCATGGGTTCGATTCCCAGGGAAAGCAAGAACTGACAAAATGTAAAATATGTACCTTGAATGCAATGTAAGTCGCTTTGGATAAAAGCGTCTGCCAAATACATAAATGTAAATGATAACATCACAAAAATCATTTATAACCACAATAATTGTTCAGGAACATGAATTAAGAAAGTAAATCAAGTAATTTTAGATTTCTTTGGTTACCAGTCCAATTTTTTATGACTAAACCTCACATTACTAATAGTTACTAACCTTAAGACTAAACCCTTTGGCGTACATTCCAGTCGGACATATTTCCTGCTGCCCCCAAGAGCCCCATATCATCCCGTTCTGGACCTTCAGCACTGATCCGACGGATTTGCTGCTCACATATGCCCCAAAAACAGCCAGAAGTGAAAACAGCGTCAAAGGAAGAGCTCTCGACATGGTTTGAGAGCCGTCCTGATGTCTTCTACTGGAGCCCAGAGCAGATGTGTGTGTGTGTGTGTGTGTGTGGGACTCAATGTGGTTCATTGACCCTCCATTAACAGCATAATCTAAGTCCAACCTGCACAGCAAATAGAACATCTAAATGTTATCATAGTAAATGATAGACCAGATTTGATCAATATTATGATACTATGGTTCCAGACTGTGACTGTGCAAACCTAAAACAACTGTTGTGAACTTCAGTTGTTTGTTGAAGAATAGACCAGGAGACGTCGGATCAAGACAGAATTATTCTTTTAATGAGAACCTTCTGTGCTGCAGGTCGTCCGAAAACAGTCTGATTTCACAGCACAAGATAATGCAATTTATCTACATTTCATGGGAAGTGGTTCTACAGCAGAGGAGGAGACATTCAAACAAAGGAAATGCATATGTTGTGTAGGTAAAAGACACACCCTACTATGAAATCCCTACCAGTCCAATTGAATCAGCATACCTATTCGTATGCTGATACTAGCCAGGCCAAAAAGCCATTAAAGTCTGGGCTCCCAAAAGGTGGGCTCTGACTCATTTAAAACACAATAGAGAATAACAGTTCTGGCAGGAAAGGAGACTCTTGTTAGAGCCTTTGAAGTCAGTAAAACAGGTCTGGGAGATTTGCGTAGCAGACTAATTCATCTGACATCATCATTTTTACCTAAAATCCTAAATGCAATGTACTTTCTAAAATTTGTAATCCCACACAACTCAAATATTACAGTAAATAACCTGCATGTGATTGTAAACACATAATAAGACAAACACCAAGCAGGTCAAATACTTGGACAAAAACTACAGTATACACACACACATACACACACTTTTCTTATGCTTTGATGTCTGACTTGTTCTGTAGAAATTCAAGTTCCCTTTCGTTCAGTCACTACGACGTAACGTTAGTGACTAACGAATGGGGGTTTCGCTTAGAAGCCTATCAACTTCGAGTTTTGAGAAAACGCCCAATGGCGTGCCAATGCCATGGGGCATGCGGAATTTGCATACGTAACTCCGCCTCACCGCGTGAGTATATAAGGAAGTACGAGGCAATATCGCATTATGTTCTGCTTTCGGAGCCAAGAGAACCTACCTCTTCACTCCTACAGCCTTCTGAGACTCTGTCAGCTTCTTCGAGACGAGCAGCTTTCCAGTCGGTGTTGGTGTGACGGCGCGTTCCAGTGATCGCATACTTCCTGCCTGCTGATCTGCGCAGTGGTCCGTTTGACAGCTGGTGTGTGTTTCCCTGGGCGCTTCGGCATCGACTGCGAGGCTTTCCTCTCACAAAAAGAGCTTGCGCGTGGCACGTCTTTTTCAAGACGGCTCGCCTGTGCACTTCCGGGTGCGATCGATTTTCCGCTGCTGTCTAGGGGCGCATTCACTGCTCGAGCGTGTTTGGGCTTCAGCACGTTCGGGCAGTGTTTGCGGATGTGTCACGTTTCCATTGCGGGGGCGTGACCATCGCGATGTCGCGGTCGAGACTCAATGATCTCCGTGAGGAGAGAGAGTCCCCTCTGCCACACCCCAATCTACCGTCCCCGAGTGAGATGGTACTTTGGCTGGTGGCCAGGGTGACCTGAGGGCGGTGCTGTGGTATTAAGAACCCCGACGTTCATTCCTCGGGCCACGCCCCCCTCTTATACATCGCTCCCGCGAGTGTTGGATTGAATCTACGGCCCGTCTCTGACGCCCGTTCGTTCAGTTCACGCTCCGGATAGCAGTGAGATGTCGATCGCCGCATCCCAAGGTGGGCTGGAGTCCTTTTGGGGATGACGATTAGGTTGTGCTCCGCCTCCGGGTGTGTCAGCACTGCCTGATCTGACCTAAAGTTGACAGCCATGTTATCTCGGGCAGCCGCGAGTCTCGCGCTGGTGTGGAACTCCGCCCAGTCGCGGGTGCTCGTGGTTGCGCGATTGTTTTTTGGGGGCGGCACCCGACAGCTGTCATCCCTGCTTCCCGTGACCGTTTGGTGGCCTCCTCCGCCTTCTCTGCCCTTGATGGGGCCGCGGCCTAGGGCCCCCCCCCCCCCACTGTTGAACTCTCTGTTGCGCACTACGGTGTCCACAGGGGGCTTTGACGTGGCGTGGTGTGGCTGTCCCTAAGCACCCTCCCAAAGCCTGTGGGCTCGTCTACTTCGGTGGCGTGGTCCCGCAGAGCTACGGGCAGGCCGCCGCCCCTTTGCACATGCACAAGGGTGGAGCCGACCCAGGGCTCTTCATTGAGCTGCGTGCCGCAACTGACCCCGCCCCCGGGCGGTGAAGGTGGCCACACGCTCCCTGGGTCGGGCGATGTCCACAGCTGTGGTCCGGGAGAACACCTGGCCTTACCTGGTGATGTGGAGGACGTTGAGCGAGCCCGCCTCCTCAAACTCACCCATATCCCAGGCTGGCCTCTTCGGCGGCGCGACTGAGAACTGCGCCCAACAGTTCTCGGCCGCCCCAGAGCAGACTGAGGCTGTAACACGTACTGCCCCGGCGGCCAGCTGCTGCACCAGCCGCCGGCTCAGTCGCCTCAGTCCGCTCGCCGCCGAGGGCGCCCTCCCTCTTCCCGCCCGGCCCCAGCAGCAGCCTTCACCTGGGCCGCGCCGTGGAGGTGGTTGAGGATGTCGCCCAGTCCGCTCCCCAGACCTGGTTAAACGCCAGGCTGGAGGTGGACAACTCAGAGATGGGTTCCAGTTCTTCCCAGGGGATGGTAGCAGGGCCTCTCCTTCCCCCGGTGGCACTGGCTTCGCGATCGAGTCCCGAGATGGGCATGGCAGTCTGGCACGCTCCGGGTCCAAGTGACTCGGGCCTGCTTACAGACACTCACCCCGTGGTCGAACCTCAGTTTTCTACGGGGCCGGTGTGCCCTTAGAACGAGTTTCCAGGCATGTTGTCGTATCGACGGATGCCTCTGCCACGGGCTGGGGTGCCATGTGCAATGGACAAGCAGCCGCGGGCTCCTGGACAGGACCCCAGCGCCTTCTGCATGTCAATTGCCTCGAGTTGCTGGCAGTACGGTTCGCCCTGCACCGCTTCCGAGCGTTGCTGAAGGGCCAACATGTGCTTGTCCGGACAGACAACACGGCCGTAGTAGCGTACATCAACCACCAGGGCGGTCTACGCTCCCGCCGTATGTCTCAACTCGCCCGCCATCTCATCCTATGGAGTCAGAAGCGCCTGAGGTCCCTTCGGGCTGTCCATATTCCGGGAGTCCTGAACCACGCAGCCGACGAGCTCTCGCGGTTTCAGCCTCTCCCGGGAGAATGGAGACTCCATCCCCGGACGGTTCAGCTGATTTGGGAACAGTTCGGCGACGCACAGGTAGATCTGTTTGCCTCCCACGACTCTTCCCACTGCAGCCTGTATTATTCCCTGACCGAGGGCACGCTCGGCACGGATGCACTGGCGCACAGCTGGCTGCGGGGCCTACGCAAATATGCGTTCCCCCCAGTGAGCCTACTCGCACAGCTTCTGTGCAAGATCAGGGAGGACAAGGAGCAGGTCCTTTTGGTCGCCCCGTACTGGCACGGCCGGACCTGGTTCCCCGAACTCATACTCCTTGCGACAGCCCCTCCCTGGCCTATTCCTCTGAGACCGGACCTCCTTACTCAGAGACGGGGCACCCATTGGCACCCGCGTCCCGACCTTTGGAGCCTCCACGTGTGGCTCCTAGACGGGACGCGGCAGGTTTGAGTGGCCTACCACCTACGGTGGTCGCCACCATCACTTCCGCTAGGGCAGAGTCCACTCGGCATGCCTATGCGTTGAAGTGGAACCTCTTCGTCACCTGGTGCTCTTCCCGCCAAGAAGACCCCTGGAAATGCCCGATCGGGTCCGTGCTTGAGTTTCTCCAAGAGGGGCTGGAGCGAAGGCTGTCTCCCTCCACCCTCAAGGTATATGTGGCTGCGATATCTGCCCACCACGATCTCTTGGAGAACAAGAAGGTAAGTCAGCACGACCTGGTCATCAGGTTCCTGAGGGGAGCCAGGAGACTGAATCCTCCTCGCTCTCCTCTCGTACCCTCTTGGGACCTCGCAGTAGTGTTAACTGCTCTGCAGAGACCTCCCTTTGAGCCTTTGCGTCGGTTGATATTAAGTTTCTGTCTATGAAGACGGCTCTGCTGACCGCATTGGCCTCAGTCAAGAGGGTCGGGGACCTGCAGGCATTTTCGGTTGACGAAGCGTGCCTGGAATTTGGGCCGGCTAACTCTCACGTGATCCTGAGACCCCGGCCTGGATATGTGCCCATGGTTCCCACCACTCCGTTTAAGGACCAGGTGGTGAACCTGCAAGCGCTGCCTTTGGAGGAGGCAGACCCAGCCTTGGCATTGCTCTGTCCAGTACGCGCCCTCCGCGCCTACGTAGACATGACGCAGTGTTTCAGGACCTCGGACCAGCTCTTTGTCTGTTATGGTGGAGAGCGGAAGGGAAGTGCTCTCTCAAAGCAAAGGCTGTCTCACTGGATAGTGGACACCATTGCTTTGGCTTACCAGCAGCAAGGCCGACCATGTCCCCTTGGTGTGAGGGCACACTCCACCCGGAGTGTTGCCTCCTCTTGGGCTCTAGCGCATGGCGCCTCGCTAGCAGACATCTGCAGAGCTGCAGGCTGGGCGACACCCAACACATTCGCCAGATTCTACAATCTCCGAGTGGAGCCAGTGTCCGACTATGTACTCGCCCCCCCGAGGGGCCGGTAATGGACCAGGCTCAGCTGTCTTCGCTTGCTCGCCACTCCACTCCTCGGACTGGATACGTGCAATATTTCCTCAGGTGAGCTCCCCGAGAGCCCTGAGCTCCTCCAGCACTGTCGACGCCGACATCAGTTCAGTCTGCCCTTTCGAGCCCAGACCCTCATGTCCGGCCAGGTGCCCCATGTGCATGGTTCCCTCCGGCGACCCCCGCATGTGTATTTCACCGTAAGTCTCCGCAGTGAGCGGGTTTCTTCCCTTGGCGTGTCCCCGCCACCCCTAGGGTTAAAAATCCACCTTCGGCTGGTACTCTAGAGATCTTCCATATGCAGCCCCTAACGGCTCATATGTGTCTCTTAAGTCCTCCCCACGGGTAGGCATTTTGGCATTCCCTCACTGGGATATGCTTCCCAGTGTACCTTGGTATTCCTGTGTTAAGTGGGAGTCCTTCGTCCGTATTAGTCTTACGACAGGGAACTCACACTTACGCAGGGCACTGGAAGACAGCTGAGTGGCGGGATTATATTGGGACCCCCATTCGTTAGTCACTATTGTTACGTCGTAGTGACTGAACGAAAGGGAACGTCTCGGTTACGGATGTAACCCTCGTTCCCTGAGGAGGGAACGGAGACGTAACGTCCCCTTGCCACATCAGCTGTGCTACCTGGAACGCAGGAGTTCAGTCTTGGCTCCTCAAGCAGGTAACATAATGCGATATTGCCTCGTACTTCCTTATATACTCACGCGGTGAGGCGGAGTTACGTATGCAAATTCCGCATTCCCCATGGCATTGGCACGCCATTGGGCGTTTTCTCAAAACTCGAAGTTGATAGGCTTCTAAGCGAAAACCCCCATTCGTTAGTCACTAACGTTACGTCTCCGTTCCCTCCTCAGGGAACGAGGGTTACATCCGTAACCGAGACATTCCCATTCAGTCAGTCACTACGAGTTACATCAGTGACTGATGGAATGGGGGTTTCGCTTAGAAGCCAATCACCTTTGAGTTCTACAAAACGAGCCAATGGCAAAACAATGCCATGGGTCTGTGGAATTTGCATGGCGAACTTCGCCCACCAGCGTGTATATATAAGGAGCCGTGCATGCAATCTCGCATTATGTTTCTATCCGAGTGCATCACTAGCCTTCTGAGCTTTTCTCTACAAGTAAGATGAGCAACGTCTTGTAGAGAAAGGTGTTGGGGTTCCAGTGAGTTCTGCATTCCTGCTGCTGATCTGTGCAGTGATCTGCCACAGAGTGTGTGTGTGTTCTCCCTGGGTTTTTCCTCTTCTAAAAGAGCTACATGGGCACGTCCTTTTCAAGATGTCTTGCCCGTATGTTTCTCATTCATCCGTCTGACAACCACGAGCGCTGTCTAGCATTTTTTGGCTTTAATCACATTGAGGCAGCGCTCGTCATGTTTTCACTGAGGGAACATGACCATCGCTATGTTCAGATCGAGACTCAATGACCTCAGAAGGGGTAGTGTCCCCTCTATCATTCCCCAATCCGAGGACCTACTTTGGCTGATGGCCAGGGTGATCTGAGGGTTACGGTGTGGGACACCTCAACGTGTATTCCTTGGTCCACACCCCCCTCCAAATCACAAGCTCAGACGTTTATTACATCACAAAATTGAGATGGCTGGTCCTTCACACCAGGGATGTCAGCGTTTCATTCGGGGCTCCGGCGGATGATATGATGTCGATCGCCGCATCACAAGGCGGGCCTGAGTCCTCTGGAGATGAGTGTTCAGCTGCACTGCCTCCTTTTGGAGTGCCAGCATTGCCCGAGTCTGATCCAGAGATGATGGCCATGCTTTTGCTGGCAGCTGTGAACATTGGGCTATTGGGCACGGGGCACACTGATCACCTGCTAACGCCACCAGGGCCTTTCTTCCCGGAGGTGCATGAGTAAGTGACCAGTTCTTAGAGGCAAAGCCTGTGGATTCTCGTCCACCTTAGTGGCAGAGGCCTTCAGAGCTGTGGGTCAGGCCGCATCTGCTTTGCATGCGAAGGCCATCCTGCAAGTATACCAGGCCAAGGTTTTAAAAACCATGCACAAGGTAAGTGCTGTCCCAGGGCTTATGCAAGAAGTATGCACTGCCACCGATTTCACTCTTCGAGCGACGAAGGTCACTGCGCAGTCCCTGGGTCATCAGATCTCCACTTTTGGTGGTCCAGGAGCACCACCTATGGCTGAACCTGGCAGTCCTGGGAGTCTCCTCCAAAAAATGCCAACAGGAGCATAAGATAGGCGTCAGTTCTTTTCAGGAGATGGTAGCAGGATCACTCCTTCCCCCAGTGGAGGGCCGGGGGAGAATCTTTTGTTCTACACCGCTGGCATCACAGCCTGCGGTAACCAATATTTTAGAACTGGCTTCCTTACCTTCGAGCTCCAAGAGGGCACAGATGACAGTGTGCGACGCGGACACAGGGACCTGGTGTGCCAGCACCTTGTCCGTCTGGGCCTTTGGGTCAACTGGGAAAAGAGCAAACTCTCCCCGTGCAGAAGATCTCTTTTTTTTGGTATAGAAATCGACTCGGTCGCCATGTATGTGCAACTTACGAGCAAGTGCAGTCACTGCTGACTTGCCTGAGTCAATGGACATGCTTCCGCAGGCTCCTGGACAGGACCCCAGCGCCTCTGGCATGTCAGTGGCCTTGAGTTGCTGGCCGTACATCTAGCCCTGCACACTTTTTGAACGCTGCTGAAGGACAAGCACGTACTGGTCCGTTCAGACAACACAGTGACAGTAGTGTACATCAACCATCAGGGAGGTCTGCACTCCCACTGTATGTCACAACTCGCCCGCCATCTCTTGTTATGGAGTCAGAAGCATCTGAGGTCGATTTGTGTCATTCACATACCAGGCAAGCTGAATTGTGCAGCTGACGATCTCCCACGACGGAGACTCCCTCCCTAAGCAGTTCAGCTGATTTGGGAACAGTTCGGCGATGCACAGGTAGATCTTTTTGCCACCCCAGACAATTCCCACTGCCGCTGATGAACGGATGAACTTGTGCACAGCTGGCTGGCTGGCTGGCTATGCAAGTATGCGTTTCCCCCAGTGAGCCTTCTCGCACAGGTCCTGAGCAAGATCAGGGAGCACGTCCTTTTGGTTGCGCCGCATTGGCCCAACCAGACTTGGTTCTCTGAACTCGTACTCCTCACGACAGCCCCTCCCTGGCCAATCCCTCTGAGGAAGGACCTCCTTTCTCAGAGACGGAGCACCCTTTGGCACCTGGTGTTCTTCTCGCTGAGAAGATCCCAGAAAATGCCCGATCGGGAAACCGTAAGTCACTGACGTAACTGACTGAGGGTAACATACGTAACCGAGACGTTATTGAAAAGGGGCATATTTTCCACAAAGCATTTATTCATTCTTTGATTAATCAGTCATGACCAGATAAACATGGAGAAATTAAATGAACGAGAAGTTTATTTCAGTTATAGATTGTTATCCTTGAAAAAATAACTAATCTGTATAATAATCCAATAATGCAAAATTGTTTATTTCTAGATATAGATGTCCTACTCAACCAAGAATGCAACTTAACTAAATTAAAATTTTGTATTACAGTTTTTTTTTCAGTCGATTTGATACATTTCTCCAAATGAATGTTCATGAGTTTGTGTGCCCATATAATCTGTGAAAATGAAAGTGGTAAACAGATTTTGGCTTTCTGTCTGCCATAGAGGGGCTCGGAGAGGATATTATACCTGAGCTGCGATTACACCCCTATAACAGGCAAAATTGTTTGGATTTATACCTTGATATTACAGTTTTTTACAATTGCTATGACATTTTTTTCAATACTTTTAACAAATTTCTTAAACTCTTAACACACCAACACACCTACATCACGCAATTGCCAAAATGGTTACTTTCATGCTCAAAATCACACATTGTAAACTAAACTCCAACACTAATGTTCAAAATACAATAATTCACTAACACAATACACTATGTCTACCAAAACCCTAACACATGTTCTCTTCCAACAGGAGCATTTAGTCAATCATAGCACAATGATACTAACATCACTAATACTATACTAACACTAACATCAGATGGAATTACAGAAACTGCATTATTTGATGTGTCAGGTCTGCCCTTATACAATAGAAAGTATATTTTATTGATCATAGATTGTGTCTTTTGAAGACTCTCCACATTTTTGTTTTGTTGGGTTTAGTAAATGCATGGATTTTGTTTCTTTTGCTGCAGAAATTCAATACAAAAAATGAATGACCCATCTCAGAGTAGCTTTATAGATTGCCCTTCAATTTTATTTCATTATCAGCAATCGCAATGTTGACAATAACAAGTTCCTGTTCTTCATTTAGGAGCTTTCTTCTGCCCCCTGAAGGAGCCGAATGGAGGGCGCTGGGGGACTTGGAGGTATAAGACCATGTGTCCCAATGGAACGTACGCCACAGGGTTTAGTCTGAGGGTAAGTTGGGCGTTGACTCTATTTTGCTAATAAGGGGGTGTTTTAGTGCTTCAAAGGTTCAAAACTGTGGAGTTGCTGTTAGTTATTTAATTATCTCCAGGAAACTGCACCTGATTTTTAAAGTGTCTGTGTAAAACTAAAGAGCATGAAGAGAAATGTTACTATGGGTTGGGTTAGAGTTAACTCTCTTTCAAATGGAAGATTGTCTCAATGTTGTTGTTGTTTTAAGGTGGAATATCCTATTGATGGTGATGATTCAGCGTTCAATGGGATTCGTCTTCACTGTGCCGATCGGTCCAGAGGAGTTATATCCTCAACTGAGTCCAAAACCGGATTGTAATGGACTTAATATCTTGCTTCTTGCATTGAGTGTTTAAGCTAGAGAATTGAGGATTTTTTTTGTAAATAATAGATTTGATCGAGAAACCTCATTGTGTCTTTTCTTCAGCTGGGGTCAGTGGACAGATGTCAAATGGTGTCCTTCTGGATATTTGAGCGCTTTCCAGCTGAGAGTCGAATCTCCCCAAGGAGCTGGAGATGACACAGCCGCAAACAACATCAGGTGAGCATGTGGTGCTATAAGTCAACCTGGTTTTATTTTGCTATTTACAGTTTTTTACAATCGCTATGACATTTTTTTCAATACTTTTAACAAATTTCCTAAACTCTTAACGCACCAACACACCTACATCACACTATTGCCAAAACGGTTATTTTCATACTTCAATAATTCACTTAAACCCTAACACATGTTCTCTTCCAACAGGGACATTTAGTCAATCATAGCAAAATGTTATAAAAACACTAACAACACTTTTGACCTTATTATTTATTCTCAGGTTAGGTAAAGTAAGTTGGGTCAATGACAATTTGGTCAGAAGACTTCTCTGTGGGATGTTATTGCTCAAAGCCTTAAAACACTAAAAATCAAAGCCTCTGTAGTTTTAGTAATCAATTACATTTATTTTAATGGTACTTTACTGACATGTATTTAATTATTAAAGAGTAAAATACAATAATCATGCTTTGAGTCAAAGGTGTAGTCAGCTCTGGGCTTCAGGCTTCAGGACTTTGATTACTTTCATATCTTAATTATGTTTGTTTAGTTTCTTCATTTCTTTTAGATTTGGGGATTGTAGGGGAGGCTGCCATTTTTGGGAGTTTCATTTCAGGAAAATAGGGAAGGTTGATGACATTTATTTTTGGGGTGATGTCTTTCTAGGTAATTTACTAAGATTTTTGGGTTAATTAATTTAAGTTTTGTTTGTTATTTTGGCCTAGCTCTCCCCTGAAGTCATTATCCCCTGTTTTGATTATTATTTTCTTTGACATTATTATTTCTGTTATCCTCATTGTGATTTGTTATCATTCTTTATCTTTTCAAATTAAAAGAGAATATTTGAATTGGTTGTTGTGTTGATTTTGGGACAGGAGGTTGGATTATCCTGATTCTCTCTTTCTTTTCTTTATTTAATTTAAAAAAAATTCTTGGTTTTGTTGCTGACTGCCCAACTCTAGACGAGTAGTTATGTAACATATTTTTTTCTCAGAGCGCTGACTGGGCCAACTGCTGCTTGTCCTCCGTGGAGGGGAGAGCAGAGAGCGTGATCACTTGTGCTTTAAACGGGGTCAAAAGCACTTGGTTTGAGGATGACTTTAGAGTCACCTGGGCCAAACTCGAGACAGGAAGCGCTCACAGAGAGCGCTTGTAGATCACCAACTCACTTAACTGATGCTAGAGCGAGAGTGGCTTTAATTCGTCTGTTTGCAACGGTTCAAATGGGGGCCCATTCAGAGCTCGAAGGACCAGTGATAGGCCCCAGGAGGGCACCATAGGTGGCCATGGGGGTGTAAGGATTGGTTTTGGTGCTAAGACAAAAGCTGAGATACACACCCCAGCAATAGAACAATAAAAGTCACCAATCTTGAGAGAAGATCTCACAGAAACTGTGTGACACCACCCTGACAAAAATTTCTCCCCCCTCCCCATTTTGCCCTCTCCTTGCCCTGTTTTCAAGTCACCAAATCCAGATATACCAGTGATGATGTATCTTGTGAATCTATTGTTTCATCCCTTTCATGTTTGATGTCTTTTTAAAGGTCTCGGTGCAAATGGTAAAATGGTCTCAGTTTCACTGCTGTCACTAGTAGTATTAGAAAGATTGAAAACTAATGAGAATTCTGTTCTCCTTTTGAGGAGTCTCTTCAAAGATATCTGATCCACTTCCCCAAAACTAGGTGGTTGTGTTGCAAATATTTACTACCCTTTTGTTCTAGTTGGAGTATTTAAGGCAGGGTAACCAAGCTTTCAGCTGGAACATTATGTAGTCAAAACCCCCATGTGGTGCTGTATTGTATGCAAACTGCATGTATTGTGCCAGACATGATGACTCTTTGAAATTATTTTCATATTGCTTTGCAAATTGTGTTTTATGTTTTTACGCTGATCAGTTGTGTACCATGGATTCTTGTTTTCTCATTTACTTTTCCTGTCTGGCCAAAATAAATGTTAATCTTGATTTATCTTGTATGATTCTGAAATCATTATTCTAGTATGGATCGATGTATACTCCTTTATTACCGCAAAATCTAGGGTTATGATAGATCACACCGATGACGGCACGACTGAAGCATGGGGCGCAGCGTGCGCGATATTCCTATTTTTGACTATCGCTGGAATAGCAAGTTGTAGTCCGTGGATATGACTAAAATTACGCTTTTTGTTGAGTGAGCATGTGCAACCACTTAAAGGTAAAATATTCACTCTGCATCCTCTGACTAATCACAGAAGTAACCGTTTTGTGCCCGTGAGCGCGCGAACCGGACGCGTCTGTTTCTCTGTGATTTTTGGTCTCTCGATGAACGTATATGAAAACTAGGAAGATACAAAGAAAATCAACAATCTAAAATAAATCGCAACTAATCGTAAAATCAGCTGATAAACTCTAAATATAGCACACTTTATGGAGTCACATAGAATTGGAGTCAGATAAAATCATTAATGGAGTCAGATTTAAAATGAGATATCAATAAATTAAGAGAACTTCACCAAAATGCTGAAAAGGCTTACACGCAGAATTCCTTTTGACCAAGCCGTTAGCATCCGGTTTTTGGGCTAAATGGATGGAAGTTTACAGGGGGTTAAGCCTTCTGGCTCCCTTCAGGAAGCAGACAATCATATCATTCCTGCCCACTGACTGGCCAGTTAAAGGCGCGCAAGAAGCGGCGATAGCTGCCACATAGACCTTAAGCATGGATGGAGTACGGCCTGCATCCAACAGCTCTTGTAGAAATGAAAGTATCTGTGATACTTCACACGAGACTGGGTTGTGGTTTCTGGCTGAGCACCAGCTAGAGAACACAGACCACTTAAGAGCACAGAGGCGCCTGGTAGACGGAGATAGTGCTCAGGACGCTCATTGGGAGGTCCCTGAACTCCCGTCGAGGGGCCACACATGCAGCGCCCATAGTTTGGGACAGGGGTGCCAAATCGTCCTGTTAGCATGGGAAAGGAGGTCTTTCCTCAGGGGAATTGGCCAAGGGGCTGCTGAGAGCAGCTGGATCATCTCAGGGAACCATGGCTGCCCAGCACTTGCGCTGCCCTTAGCGAGAAAGATGGAAGCAGGCGGGCAGAGTAGGGGGCTCGCCACGATTTCGTCAGTTCTTCGTGGACTTCCAGGAAGAACGGCCCGGCTTTGTCGAGGGGCCTGCTGGCGCCCTGGAAGGAACCACTCGTCTAAGCAGCTGCGTCCTCAGGTGAGGCCCAGTCCAAGCCGAGCTCACCAAAGGTTTTGGTGAGAACACGGATAAGCTTGCTGTCCACACCAGCCCTGGAGTCGCTGCGGTGCTGAGACCGCACAATGGTGGGGTCTTCAATGGAGCCCGACCAATCCTCAGCATCAGATGCCGCCAGTGACACTGAGTCATCATACGGCTCCTCATGTGGGTCTTCGTCAGACTCACCGAATGAGACGAGACCCTCAGCGTTGAGCAGGGGGTGCTGGTCCGAACGAGAAAACAGCATGGGCGAAACCTCTCTCTGAGAAGACAGCGAGGCACTCGGGTTTTGCAGCTTGTTATGGAATACTGTTATGATTCCAAAATAAGTTTTATTGGTAGACGGAGCTCTAGCCTCGCTGATAGTGCTCAGGACGCTCGTTGGGAGGTCCCTGAACTCCCGTCGAGGGGCCACACATGCAGCGCCCATAGTTTGGGACAGGGATGCCAAATCGTCCTGTTAGCATGGGAAAGGAGGTCTTTCCTCAGGGGAATTGGCCAAGGGGCTGCTGAGAGCAGCTGGATCATCTCAGGGAACCAAGGCTGCCCAGCAAGTGCGCCGCCCTTAGCGAGAAAGATGGAAGCAGGCGAGCAGAGTAGGTGGCTATGGAATGCTGTTATGATTCCAAAATAAGTTTTAAATAAAATAAAACCATCACCTGATATTGTTGCGGCCATGTTATCCCAAGTCCCTTGGTCGAATTCCATTCTCAGCTGAAAAGATGTCAGGAAAAAGGAGCCGTTTTTGTTTTTTAATACCTGTTTCTATAAGGAAAATCAAATGGCCTGAAGATACACACACTCTAAAAAAAAAGGCTCGTAATCATAGGGGAACCTTTTTTAGCGCTATATAGCACCAATTTTGGTGCTTCAGTGGTTCTTCAGCGGTGCTATATAGCACCTTAGTCAAAGAACCGGTGAAGAACCTCTGAAGAACCGCTGAAGAACCACTGAAGAACCGCTGAAGAACCATTGAAGCACCAAAAAAGGTTCTATATAGCACTAAAAAAGGTTCCCCTATGATTACGAGCCAAGAACCATTTTTGGTGCCATATAGAACCTTTTTTTTTTTAGAGTGTGCAGACCCATCTGCCACATGTACTAATGTAATGAACAATCTGATGTAAAGCAAAATAATGAAACTACAACAAGGCACTGTTTAGAAAGACTTTAATTCTGATATTTGGCAGCAGTTTTGATTGACAGCAGAAGTTCAGGAGTCTTTACTCCAATAATAGGCGGGATGAACAGTAAATGACCTGATCGTCCAGTTAGGCTTGGTTTTGTGATAATGACCGGCTGACTGTGCATTAGATTTACTGTTGAATGACATGATTCATGTTAGTTTATCATAGTATGATGATCAATTATTACAATTAATTTGATCTTCTTGCGGTTCTTGTCGTCCTCATACACCTGAAAGAGAAAACAGATTTAGTTGATCTGCAGTGTGTGTCAGTCCGAGTGTTTGATTGAGATTCACATCACCTTAATCACAGCAGTACATGCGCATGTCATTGAGAGCGGTGTTATCTCCATCTCCCTGTCGCTCTTCTATCTTCGTGCTGAAGCCGCAGATTCCTTTTCCCTCACACGTTGAGCTCCAGTCGCCCCATTCACCCCAGGATGTGCCGTCACCCTCCAGATATATACCTTCACTGCATCTGGACCTGGAATAAATTCAGATGTGACAATATTATGATGCAATATCTGATTGTGCTGTTGGATAGAATGTCAGTCACATGATCGCCTGCAGCCCAATCACATCCATGAGCAGCAGCTGAGACTGAGAGTCTGATATTACAGTGTTTTACAATCACTAGGACATATTTCTCAATACTTGGGTCACTTTTTTAAAACTTTTCACACAGTTCTTCTAACACACTTTCAGCTTGGCACAACAGTTAATTTCACATTCAATATGCATTAAAACTACCAAAACACTTCATTCATGTCTCAAATCAACTCATTCTTCCAGAACACTAGCAAAGGTTTGACCAACAAACACACTTTACCACTCATAAAACACAGACCTAAAAACACGATCAGATAGCATTATACAATCATTTATTTTGTAAAAATTCTTTACAAAGCCAGAATGACACTCTCTAGTGTTTATAATTCACTGCAGTTTATGTCACATGACCCATGTTTACATTACAGTACAAAATTATTCCCAAATTTTCCTCTTTTGAATAGATGGTAATGAATTGAAAGACTAACACCTGTGTAGGTGTTCATCTAGTTTCTTTGAAATTTCAAATTTCTGTCTCATTAATTTTTGTGTTTTGTTAGGTTTTGAACTTAGGTGTAACCGTTTTGGAAAGAGTGTGTAAACATTTGCAAATTGGCCTGTAGGTTCATAAAGTTTTGGTGGTGTTTGTGTCTAAGTGAGAGAAGAACTCATGTAAATTGAAAGATGTCTTCATTGAATGCGTTCTGTGCCAAAGCAATGATAAATGATCCACAGTTTAGCCCTCACAGATTTCTGTTGTGATTCCTGTGTGAAGAGTTTTGAAAAAGTGAAGTATTGAGAAATGTGTCCTAGCGATTGTAAACTGTAACTGAACCGCTTGATGAGGGAAACTGAGTCTTTAAATAGCAAAATAAAACCAGGATGACTTATAGCACCACATGCTCACCTGATGTTGTTTGCGGCCGTGTCATCTCCACTTCCTTGGGGAGATTCGACTCTCAGCTGGAAAGCTGACAAATATCCAGAAGGACACCATTTGACATCTGTCCACTGACCCCAGCTGAAGAAAAGACACAAAGAGGTTTCTCTATCAAATCTATTATTTGCAAGAAAATCCTCAATTCTCTAGCTTAAACACTTAGGGTGGGTTGCACCAACAAGGATTAAATTAAACTCAGTTTAGAGCTAATCTAGGATTTGTTGATCTAGGCTTTATTTTAAATCGAGTTGTGTTACACCACTTAATTTTAAACCCAGATTAACAAATCGGGGATTAGAATTTAACCTGCGATTAAAACCTCTGAAGGAATTGAAAATAATCAAAGATATTTGATATTTGAAATCCAACAAAGAAATTTGCTTTACTGTTAACACATTTGCTTATCAGAAGGGCCACCTGGAAGACCAAAGACAGGCCTGAAGGCCACATGGGGTCACACCTTTACAGTGGGGGAAGTTTGGTCTGATTGGTCAGTTTGAATGTTATATTTGAGTTTGGTCTGATTGGTCAGTTTGAAAGAAATACATTTGGTTTCAGTCACATGGTCAAGGAATAGATAAAAGAGGATTGGAACTGTGGCTTTCTCTCTCTTTTCCTCTGGCTCTCTTGCTCTCTGGCTCTTGAGGTCATTGGGGGCTTCTCTTCTTTGCTCTCTCTCTCTCTCTCTCTCTCTCTCTCTCTCTTTCTCTCTCTCTCTCTTTCTCTCTCTCTCTATCCCTCAGGTAACATTTTATTCATGCTGTGTACGATTAATGGTATAAGTTTATCATCTCATACATCCATTTTGAAACTATTTTAAGTGTAACCATAACCAGATTTTGTCATTAAATCCTTTCTATTACGAATACTGTGCTAACTAGTTTTGATTTAGTCTTGACTTTGAAGTGCTCCCTATTGCAATACAATATAGTCACATTATAGCAACGCTCTCCCACATATTTTGCTATTGTAACTGCGCTTATCTCCATCGTTGGTATAAGTTGCAGTGGGAGGAAATCGACGAGAAATGTACAGTTTTCTTCCATCTTTCTGATAACGTTTCTTTAGTCTTCTGGCAACCCTGCAGATTGAACCATCTGCAAGAGTCCACTCTTACACCTCCATTTAATATTCATTTTCGACCGCCATGATGGATTCGCCATTGACAGCAACAATACTAATATTCAATTTCCTTCTTTAGTGACCACCAGAAACTCTCTCTCTGACATAGCTCTTGCCAATAAAGGAAATAAACTTGTAAAATATGTCAGCTGTCTTTATAAAGCGTTAGCCTACTGATCAAGCAATGAAAACAGCGCATGCGTAAAATATACAAATTAATAATGGAGTATATTGTGGCAGCGTAATTTATGACAATGATTTGCGGAGTGACTATCTCCGCTCTTGACAGCGCCACCCATCCCTTTTGATCGCCGGCATGAGAAACGCGAGGCGCGGCCGCGGTCGTGATCACTGGCGCTCACCTCATCTTCATCGCTGCCAAGATACTAAGTCCATTACTATCCGGTTTCGGACTCAATTGAGGATAAACCTTCTTTGGATCGATCGACACAGTAAAGACGAATCCCGTTGAGCGCTGTATCATCACCATCACCAATAGGATATTCCACCTTAAAACAACAACAACAACATTGAGACAATCTTCCATTTGAAAGAGAGTTAACTCTAACCCAACCCATAGTAACATTTCTCTTCATGCTCTTTAGTTTTACACAGACATTTTAAAAATCAGGTGCAGTTTCCTGGAGATAATTAAATAACTAACAGCAACTCCACAGTTAATGAACCTTTGAAGCACTAAAACACCCCATATTAGCAAAATAGAGTCAATGCCCAACTTACCCTCAGACTAAACCCTACGGCAGACGTTCCATCGGGACACATGCTCTTATACCTCCAAGTCCCCCAAAGCTCTCCATTCTCCACACTCAGCAATGATCTGATTCTGCTTATGTTCCAATCAGAACGTCTCTCTGTGGACTGAACGCTCACATGCTGCCCAATAATGGCTAGCAGTGAAAACGCAATGGAAAAGAAGTAGTGCATTGCTACAGCTCTGACCTGATTGAGAGATGAATCTTCAGATTATCTGCAGCCTCAAAGCGATCAGTGATCAGTTATAAACGGGCGGCTCAACCCCTGTGATGTGAGAATGATCAGGCAGACTCAGAGACAGTGCAGAACCACAACACTCTCGAGTGAAGCCTCAGATTTATACACAAGATTGAGCTGAATCATCCATGATGGCCATCCAAACACAGCACTCAAAGATCAACCCCTACCATATATGGCATTTAAAATGTTTTTTGTCTGGTGTGTACTTTGATCTTTACACCTTTGACCATATTATTTATTCTCAGGTTTGGTAAAGTAAGTCGGGTCAGGGACAATTTGGTCAGAAGACACTAAAAATCAAAGCCTCTGTAGTTTTAGTAATCAATTAAATTTATTTTGAATGGTTATTTTACTGAAATGTATTTAAGTATTAAAGAGTAAAATACAATAATCATGCTTTGAGTCAAAGGTGTAGTCAGCTCTGGGCTTCTAGGCTTCAGGACTTTGATTACTTTCATATCTTATGTTAAGTATGTTTGTTTAATATCTTCATTTCTTTTAGATTTGGGGATTGTAGGGGAGGGTGCCATTTTTGGGAGTTTCATTTCAGGGAGAAAGGGAAGTTTCACGTCATTTATTTTTCGGATGATCTCTTTCTATGTAATTTACTAAGATTTTTGGGTTAGTTACCTTAAATTTTGTTTGTTATTTTGGCCTAGCTATCCCCTGAAGTCATTATCCCCGGTTTTGATTATTATTTTCTTTGACATTATTATTTCTGTTGTCCTCATTGTGATTTGTTATCATTCTTTATCTTTTCAAATTAAAAGAGATTATTTGAATTGGTTGTTGTGTTGATTTTGGGACAGGAGGTTGGATTATCCTGGTTCTCTCTTTCTTTTTTAAATTTAATTTAAAAAAAATTCTTTGTTTTGTTGCTGACTGCCCAACTTCAGACTTTGTTTGGAAATGTGATGTTCCCAGAACATTCCTAGAACGTCCCCACTGGTGTCAAGGGCGTTGCCGTTCCCAGAATGTTCCGAGATGGTCCTGATGTGGAGATCTTTAAAGGTTTGGGGGACGTTATTTGGCAGACTTTCAGGGAACATTCAGGACGTTCTGGGAATGTTTAAAGGACCATTACTATAGGACGTTCCCTCTACACTACATTCCCATAACGTTTGCAGGACCATTAGGGCACCAACCTAGAATAATATTATTTTGGTCCTATTGACTGCCCAACCTTAGATGAGTAACATTTTATTTGGAAATTTGATGTTCCCAGAAAATTCTCAGAATATCCCCCCTGTTAAATACAAACACTCGCTGGCTGTTTAAAGGGAGTTTGGTGTTAAAATATTATACTAATCTTTTATTTTGTGTTAGCTTGATGCTAACTGTAGCTCTAATGCACCTGTCACGCCAAGAGCTCTATTTTATTTCACATAAGGTACCAAAAGCATGCTTTTTCTGTTTGTCTGTTTGCTAAATAGACTTCAGATAGTGGGTTTTAATGTAAAGTGGGATGAATGTGGGGTTGATGGCCAATCCAGAATGCCTGAATAGGCTATAATGGCTGAATACAAACAAAATAATTATTATAAAAGAATAATGAGGATCAAGTCATTCATGACAGATGTGTGAAGTCAATTGTGCCAAATTTAATCATTTTCCTACTTACGGTTCATAGGGCTGCCATTGACTCCCATTTGGGAATAATAATAATAAGAAAACCAACAGATACAATAGGGGCTACAGCCCTTTCAGGGCTTGGCCCCTAACAAGAACTGCAAGCAGTTGGAGAACTGCAACCCAGAAGGGGTTGTAGCGCAAAATGCAGAGCCAGAAAAGCAAAAAGATGAGGTGTAGATGTAGATGTAGATGAGGAACAAGATTATGATTTTCTGACAAACCGTTCAGAATTTATGAGCAGAAATAGACATTTTTCATATCTCATGACCTGTAGGTAGCACTGTTCCCAAATTTGCCATGGACCCTCAGATCATGGGTCCGATGAAGCTTACCAATTTTCTTTTCGATTGATCAAAGTCTGGCCGAGATACTGCCTCAGAACCAATTTTGGGTCGACCTTGTAAAGTTGAACAGACAAAAAATAATGTTCAGTCATTTCTGTTCAGCTCGGTCCAAAAATCATCTTTGTCAAGTTTTGTAAGAATTGGACACATTTTGAAGGAGTAGTAGTGAAAAACTGAATACTGTACTTTTCAAAATGGCTGCCACTGTAATGGGCGGAGTTTTGGTGTAAGATGATGAATGTGATCAGCATGATGAGAGGAATCAGGTGGATTAAGTTTTATTTTTCAAGATCAAATGGTTCAAAAGTTATAACCGTTTCAATGTTGAAACGGTTGGTCCTAGAGACTCCAAATTTGGTCCATTTACTAGGGATGAACATCTCTGCAACTGTGCAAGCAACTGCAGTGCAGAGCCAAAACAAAAGAAACAGAACACATTGAAATGGCAACATTAAACACAATTTTATAAAGTTGTCAAACACAGGACTCGAACCCACAATCACTGGGTCTGGTGACCGCAGTTTATCTGGTTGCACCACTGGGCAGACATGCAGTCAAAAAGCTGCCAAGGTTCCTTAGTTAAAGTGAGAACCAACTTAGAATTAAGTTTTTTTTTATTTATTTTTATGCACTGCATGCAATATTTACAAAGTTCAGATTAATTCATTCTCAGAATCATTTAATGTCTGGAACAGAAGCACATTTTAAAATTAATCAATTGGCATGCTAAACTCACTAGCGTAAAGACACAAACACAGGCAAGGTCAAATTCAGAGACAAATTTGTTCAGTCATTTCGGTGCGGCTCAGTCCACAGATCATCTGAGCCGATTTTGGACAAAATTGGGCAAAATTTAAAGGAAGAGTACAGAAATTTTTTTTTTCACTTGTTTCAATATGGTTGACAGTCACATGTTTGGAAAATGACAAATGAGATATCGTCGGAATCGGCATTAGCCAGGGAACAAAATTACATAAATGACACAAAATTTGGTTAATTTTTTCAAAGTTATTAACGGTTTTGCAAAAATTGTTATATATCTATGGAACACTAGATGGCACTGTTTTGACACTTCTCAGGTACGTTCAGGACATGCTGTCGATCGAGCATACCAAATTGTGTGCAGATATGTCAAATATTTAAAAATAAATTGCAATTTATGACAAAATTCAAAATGGCGGACACGGGGTTCATCTGATCCGGACATATCACGGCATGACACGAGGAATCCATAGACACCAAGATTATGATTTTATGACAAACCGTTCAGAAGTTATGAGCAGAAATAGCCATTTTCCATATCTCATGACCTGTAGGCGGCGCTGTTTCCAGATTTGGCATGAACCCTCAGTTCATGGGTCTGATGAAGCGTACCAAGTTTCGTTACGATTGATCAAAGTTTGGCCGAGATACAGCCTCAGAACCCATTTTGGGTTGACCTCGTTAAGTTTGCGACATCATAACTTTTTTTTTCCAGAAGCACAAAAAATTCTGTTCAGTCATTTCTGTTCAGCTCTGTCCAAAGATCATCTCTGCAAAGTTTTGTGAGAATTGGACAAATTCTGAAGGAGGAGTAGCGAAAGAACTGAAAACTGTACTTTTCAAAACGGCTGCCACTGTAATGGGCAGAGTTTTCACTTTCACTTTATTCGTTTATGTCCCCGAAGGGCAATTTATTTTGCACCAAGACCAACATAATTACATAAAAACAGTTTACAAACATTAAAAATACCTAAAAAACAACACAACACAAGACCGCAGCAGCCCAAAAGTCTACCTACTTCCCACAACTCCACAGTAGAAATACCACAGTAGGAATACATTAATATATTTATGCCTGTTGCTTCTAACAGTGGGAAATCTAAATCTAAGTCCCAAAGGTAGAAAATTAATTCAGACTTTAGGGTAGTGTTTCTCAAACTTTTTCTGCCATTCCCCACTTTGGAGGTAGTGAAGGGTTCCGAGCCCCATCTGTCCCCAATCGCCCCAACAAAGTTTTTCCAAACTATCGGTATCTGCATTTATGATGGCCGATAAATGAATATTTAACAAAATTATAAAAACGGACGAAACACCGCTCAACCACATTATGAATGTTGGCGTTTCATAGGTTTTATTCATTTTATTTATCAGAACTTTAATATATTTTTATGTTCCTTTGTTCTGTTGTGACCATAAAACAAACAAGTTTATTTTTAAACTGCATTATCACATTATTTTAGAGAGGCTGAGGGATCATGAATAACTACCAATAACTAATGTAAGGGAAATCTATATATGCTTTCTGTGTTTATATTAGATTAGATTAGATTAGATTCAACTTTATTGTCATTACACAAGTACAAGTACAAGGCAACGAAATGCAGTTTAGGTCTAACCAGAAGTGCAATAGCAGCAAGTGCAGGATATACAACGTTTGCATAAGTGCAGGACATGGATATGTACTGAGTATATATAAATATATCTATAAATAGAGAGATGGTTATTACTATAAACAGAATTTACAGGTGAATATGTACAGTGAATAATATACAGATGGTTATTACTATAAACAGAATTTACAGGTGGATATGTACTATGAATATAATATAATATACAGATGGCTATTACTTTAAACAGAATTTTACAGTTAGAGGTATACAATGATATGTTAGGCTAAAATGAGGAATATAGCAGTGGATTAAGGTAGTGCAATAAATTATGGACAGAAGCTATCCGGAAAAAAAAGTGTAAAAGTGCAGTGGAAAGTGGTTGCATATTACAGTTAGAAGTACGGTGCAAAATGCAAATGTAAACAGTTGGTACTGTAAAAACAGTCGGCAGTGCAAATGAGCATAATCCAGTTACGGTATGGTAGTGCAAAATGCATAAGTAAACAGTTGTTACTGTAATAAACAGTCGGTAGTGCAAATAACAAAGTGAAGGCAGATGTGAGGTAGGAGAGTTAGCAGTTTATGAGGGAAGTGGATCAACGGGGGTTTGAGTTCAGTAAAGAGACAGCTCTGGGGAAAAAACTGTTCTTTAGTCTGATGGTCCTGGTCCGGTGGATCCTGAAACGCCTGCCGGAGGGCAGGAGAGAAAACAGTCTGTGGGCTGGGTGAGAGGAGTCCTTGAGGATGCTGCGAGCTCGATGCAGGCAGCGTTTCCTCTGGATGTGCTCGATGGCAGGCAGTGGAGTCCCTGTGATGCGCTGGGCAGTTTTCACCACCCGCTGCAGTGCCTTGCGCTCCGCAACAGAGCAGCTCCCATACCATACTGCGACACAGTTGGTCAGGATGCTTTCTATTGCGCAGCGGTAGAAGTTCACCAGGATAGCCGAGGAGAGCTGATTCTTCCTCAGTGTCCTCAGGAAGAAGAGGCGCTGGTGAGCCTTCTTGACTAGGCTGGAGGTGTTGGTCGTCCACGACATGTCCGCCGAGATGTGGATCCCCAGGAACTTGAAACTGGAGACACGTTCAACAGCCATTCCATTGATGTGGATGGTGTCGTGTGTGCCTCTTGACTCTTTCCTGAAGTCCACGATGAGCTCCTTCGTTTTGGTGGTGTTGAGGAGCAGGTTATTATCAGCGCACCATGTGGCCAGGTGCTGGATCTCCTCCCTGTAGGCAGTCTCATCGTTGTTGCTGATGAGCCCAATCACCGTAGTGTCGTCCGCAAACTTGACGATAGAATTAGATCCATGCACAGGCTTGCAGTCGGAGGTGAAGAGGGAGTAGAGAAACGGGCTTAGCACACAGCCCTGTGGTACACCAGTGTTAAGAGTGATGGATGTGGAGCAGGTGGATCCTGAACGAACATTCTGGGGTCTGTGAGTTAGGAAGTCCAAAATCCAGTTACACATTGAGGTATTGATGCCCAGGTCTCCAAGTTTGGCTATTAACTTGGTTGGGATGACAGTGTTGAATGCTGAGCTGAAGTCAACAAACAGCATGCGTGCGTAAGTGTTCTTATTGTCCAGGTGAGTGAGCACAGAGTGCAGTGCCATGGAAACGGCATCCTCTGTGCTCCTATTGCTGCGGTAGGCAAACTGGTGTGAGTCCAATGTGGATGGTAGAGAGTCTTTTAGGTGTTCCAGGACCAGCCGCTCAAAGCACTTCATGACGATGGGTGTGAGTGCTACAGGGCGGTAGTCATTAGGGCACCTCGGGTTAGAGTGTTTTGGCACTGGCACAATGGAGGTGCGTTTAAAGCATGATGGTACAGCTGCTTGGGCAAGAGACAGGTTGAAAATGTCTGTAAAAACCTCAGCGAGCTGCTCCGCACATGCCCTGAGAACACGACCAGGGATGTTGTCTGGTCCAGCAGCCTTGTGTGCGCTGATCCGGCTCAGTGCCTTGCAGACATCTGTGGTGGAGAGTGTGATTGGTGGGTCAGCTGAGGGTTTGAGTTTGGTGGCAGTTTCTCTGTTGTCTCTTTCAAAGCGAGCATAAATGTGGTTTAGCTCGTTCAGGAAGTTGACATCAGTGGCTGCGGGGGTGGAGTGGGTAGGTTTGTAGTCACTGATGGCCTGAATGCCCTGCCACATGCGTCGAGGGTCAGAGTTGGAAAAGTGACCCTCTATCTTTAGCTTGTAGCAGTGCTTGGCCTTTTTGATGCCCTTCTTCAGGTTTGCTCTGGATGTACTGTAGGCTTGTGCATCTCCTGATCTGAAGGCAGTATTGCGTGACTTCAGCAGGAGTCGAACTTCCCTGTTCATCCAAGGCTTCTGATTTGGGTATGTGGTGATCTGTTTCTGGGTTGTAACACTGTCAATGGTGGTATTGATATGATCCAATACAGAGGAGGTGTAGAAGTCAATGTCCGTGTGAGCGCCACTGGTGGCTTGAGAAGCAAACACACTCCAGTCTGTGTGTAGAAACCTTTCCTGGAGTGTGGAATCAACCCCCGCAGGCCACACCTTGATGGTTTTCACTGATGGCTTCACACGGTTGATGAGGGGTGAATATTTGGGGATGAGGAACAAAGAGATATGGTCTGACTGTCCCAGGTGGGGGAGGGGTGTCGCAACGTAAGCGCCAGCCATGTTTGTGTAAACATGGTCTAAGGTTTTGTTTCCTCTGGTGTGGCAGGAAACATGCTGGTGAAACTTGGGTAGCACTGACTTTAAGTTTGAATGATTAAAGTCACCTGCAACAATAAAAGCAGCTTCCGGGTGATCAGTCTGTTGTTTACTGATGGCTGCATGAAGTTCTTTCATAGCAAGCTTGGCATCAGCATCCGGGGGAATATAGGCTGCAGTTATAATGGTGGAAGTGAACTCCCGCGGTAGATAAAACGGTCTACATTTAACCATGAGAAACTCGAGGTTAGCTGAACAATGACTCCCAACAATAGCAGAGTTTGTGCACCAGGCTTTGTTAATGTAAATGCACAATCCACCACCTCTGGTCTTACCGGAGCCATCTAATGTTCTATCCGCCCGGAGCGTGTGGCATCCCGCTAGCTCAATAGCGGTGTCCGGTATTCCGCCGTTTAGCCAGGTTTCCGTGAAGATTAGGACGTTACAGTTCAAAAGTTTCTTGCTGTGTGTGATGCTGAGTCGAATCTCCTCCATTTTGTTCACTAGCGACCGTACATTGGCAAGGAAAATACTGGGTAAAGAGAGCCGATGTGGGGTTAGCCTTAGCTTTAGCCTTAGCTTAGCACTCAGACCTCCGCGTTTTCCCCGCCTTTGTTTACGATCTCGGCGCCGCCTGCGAGCACTTCCGCCCGGCCGGGTAGAGTGCATAGCCTCGGGTGTCCTAGCGATCTCAGGAAGGAGTCGAAGATTGTCCATAAAACTGTCGGAAATTCGCAAACCAATATCCAAAATCTCACCACGGGTGTACGATGTTAAGGCACAACTATTCTGAACGAACAGACCCGAGATGAGCAGGAAAAATACCGCAAAATTGCAGAATCTGGAGAGACCCAGAGCCTCGCGAACTACTCGCGCCGCCATCTTAGATCATCTTATATATATCGGCTGATATATATTCTCCCGAAACAAATGCAAGTAAGTGACCGGGGAACTGGGAAAAGAATAGAGTAAACTTTATAGTTACTTACACTTATGTGTATCTGATATGAATAAAATGTCAGCAAATTATTTTTGAATGGATTGTTATTGCTGCTTCCAGTGACACCAGTGTGTATTTTACAAACTCTAAATGTATTGTTTTACTAGTACTTTTGTGTATTTAAATGTTTGAAACCTAAAATAAACATTATGTGGTTGAAAACAATGCATGATATGTCAAGTCACCTTCATTTATATAGCGCTTTTTACAACACGGATTGCTTCAAAGCTTTATAGTGATAATCGGAAATAGGCTACATTTTGCTTTAGAAGAAAAGCTAAAGTAGGTTTTTTTATTATTATTATCAAGCACTGATGCCCTAGCCCGGCCCGTGTCCGACAACTTATCAAGATTTTGACAATAGTCCGACTGAAGCCCGTGTTATTCTCTATTTTTTATCCTCCCTATTAGGCCTACACATTGTTGCAGCCATTAAAATAGTTCAGTTTTGTTTTTAATGTCAAAGTAGTTATATTTCGTTTCATTTCGTTTCTTTATTAAGTTAATTTAGAAAAATGTTTAAAGCATTTTTTGGTTTGTTAAATTAAATTTTTTTTTTTTTTTTTTAAGTAACGACCAAGTGGCCGACAGTGAGTTAACCACGTTTGATCAATTTATCCTCTCAAATCAACACTGGACTTGTCTCTTGCTTATAATAAAATCCATAGATATAAAACATTTCAAGCATCACAATGTTAATTTAAAGGTTAGCCTAAAAAAGGCATCTTTTTTACAAGCTGCTCGCAACGGCGCTCACAAACAAAACGGGCTTATCGGGAAAAAAAACACGCTAAAAAAGCGAACATGCTGTTTGTCTTACCTTACACCTCTCTACAAAATGAATATAAATCCGATCTTCAATTCCCGGCCTGAGCTATATGCACATTTAACGGAGTTCACGTCAACGAAAGCAACAGATATGAGCTGCATTAGGTAGGATGTATCAGCTCATTTCAACATCAAATACCACAATATGAGAAAGCGACCTAAGCACTGGTAAGAGCATTTAGTCTCATTCGTTTTAATGAAGATGATTGTGTTTTGCCTATTTTCAGTTTCACTTGCGGCAGTTTGCATGTTGGCTTGCTTTAAGCTTTGTTTATACTTTCGCCTGGCTCCGCAGCGCGACCCTCCCCAAACTCATTTACTCATTTGTGGCGATGCGTTGCATAGCGCCAACACCGCGCCACTCTAAACACTGTGCGAGCCGTCTTGACGGTCGCGTGTCATGGTCTCGTGTTTCCACCAGCGCAGCACATCTCATCTCAGGTGCACCGAAATAAAAATCCAACATGTGGGACCGCTCAAAAGGGTAATAAAGATGGGCTCAAAAATGACCACATTTCCTCCCGTTTGTCGCGCCCCACCTGTCATGTTTCAATTCCCCACCAGTGGGGCGCGCCCCACACTTTGAGTAACGCTGCTTTAGGGGATGGGAGGAATTCATTAAAATGGATTGGGCTTTCCTTAAAGATCTATTGTTCATCTTTTCACACTAACAGATCCAGATAGCTACACACACACACACACACACACACACACACACACACACACACACACACACACACACACACACACACACACACACACACACACACACACACACACACACACACACACACACACACTCTGTTACCAGGAATACCCATTATTGTATGACTAACCATATTTAGATCTGCAGTAATTACATTGGAAGATTCCTGAACAACACAGTGTTTATATATATTTATTCTTTCATAAATGTGATTGATTTGTTGTTATTCTTATATGGTTTATTGATGCGTACCATCTTTTTTAATGTATCAATTGCACTGACTTTTGCTACATTTCCTTTGAGAAATTCAGACCAAAAATGCTTAAATTCCACTACCACCAAAATAGTGGAAAGTTAGATGAACTTTGAGTTTTGATTTCCGAGTCTTGGTTACACTGAATATTTTGCTCTTATACTCCTCATGAAAAGGGGGACTTAAAATCAACAATGATTTGTTTTATTATAATGCATTTTATTTCAATGTTCCCAGAAACAATGTACGAGCTTGTGGAATCTTCTTTTATTCTCAAACCTTGACCACTTTATTAAGTATATCGATTTAAGGACTTATTGCCAGAGACTATTTTGATATGACCACATCAGACTTCTGACCAATGAAAAATGCCTTGTATGCTTTTGTTCTCTGTTGTGCTAAATGATCTTTTAATCACAGAATACCTGCAGAAAAAGTTTGCTCCTGTGTCCTGCTCAAAAAGAGGAACAAGTGTTTGTTCTCATCGTCAGTGACTGTTCTTGAGGTGTGAAGTATTCAATGGACGTTTTGCATATCAATGATGAAGTTCTCATGCAGGGCTACAAGGACAACAAAGACTGAAAACTGATCAGCTGCTTTTGCAACAAGTTTGGACAAGAAGTCTGAGGAATAACATCTACACACAACAGAAAGCATATCTTTGTGGACAATGCCAACTTTGGACTCAATGATTGTGGCCAATGGTGCCAAACGGGGAACTGTAAGGTGGAAAATAATCAAAGATATTTGAAATAGAACAAAATCATCTGCTTTGCAGTTAGCTGCCATCGTCGTGATCAAGATATTTGAAATTGACTCAACCCTCTCCCCCTTAACGCCATCAGAGGGACCAGTTGGAGTTAGAAGAAAAAACGAATGGCTGGCTGGCCAAATGGTTTTTGCACCTTTGATTCAATGGGGGAAGTTTTATCTGATTGGTTACTTTCAAACATCTTACGGTTTGGTCTGATTGGTCAGTTTTAAAAGAGTCAGATTTGAGTTTGGTGACATCAGGGAAGAGGATAAAAGAGGTTTCCTTTTAAAAGAGATTTCTGCCTATTATGTAATTGACATTTTACATTTACTTGATTGTTAATAAATTGTTACATTTTTGATCCTTTCTGAATTAATCTGTAATTATTAACTACCTCCAATGTGGAACGGTTTAATTGCAACAAAGGGTTAAAACGGAACGATTAAATGTATGATTAACTATCAAATATAAATTATCAAACAACTGGTTGGCATTCTCTTCTAAATGCAACAACTATGATAAATGGAGTCAGATAAAGAATATTGTAATCAAATCCATGTTTCCAGCTGAGACACTGAACATGCGTACGGCCTTCACCGCAGTTCGCTACCGATCCTTGGAGCGAATTCATGCGGCCTTACACAACTGAACAAACAAACAGAGAAATCAGACGAACGTAGTCTTGCTGCTGGTCGCCGCTCGTGCATGCGCACATCTTCACTCAGATCAGTTTTGATGTAAGATGATCAATGTGATCAGCATGAGAGGAATCGTGTGTACTAAGTTTTATTTTTCTATATCAAAGGGTTCAAAAGTTATAACCGCTTCAATGTTGAATTTTTGAACTGGTGGTGGCGCTATGGATGGTTGTAGAGACTCCAAATTTGGTCCATTTACTATTGATAAACATCTCTACAATTGTGCCAAATGTCAACATTTTCCTACTTACGGTAGGGCTGCCATTGACTCCTATTTAGGAAGAATAATAATAAGAAAACCAACAGATACAATAGGGGCTTGGCCCCTAATATTTTTTTTTCTCACCCCATTGGCAGATCATTTTGCTTGTCTTAAGCAAAAACTCACTTAATTAAGATCCCCCCCCAGAAAACAAGAGAAAATATATTATGCCATTTTACTTATCTAGTAAATGCATCTTGATTTAAGAATTTTGATATTTGGACTGGAAACAAGAAAAAAAACAAAAAAACAAAAAAAATAAGAAGAGTATTGTTTGCAGTGTATTCATGCTAGAGATCGTCAATCTAATCCATAGGAATCAAGAGGTTTATAAGAGACTCGATCGCTTTATATGATGAACGAAAGTCTTACGGGTTTGGAACGACATTAGGGTGAGTAAATGAAGACAGGAATTTAACTTTTGGGTGAACTGTCCCTTCAAGTGTTCTGACCTACTTTTAATTTATTCATCCAAAATTTGACAAATTCCGTGACATTCTGGATTATACAGTAAATACCATTTTAATGAATGATTCTACAATCCCGTCCACGTTCTCTGCACAGAAATCATAGGGCCCTAATTTAAAGACATGATATTCAAGACCTTCTGCTTCAATTTAAGACATTAAGGCCTTAAATTGTGGAAGGTCAAAATAAGACTTGAAGACCCACAGAAACCCTGCATTTATCTTCATGCAAGGCGGCGAACACAAACTCCGGCACGAGATCAGCGCTGTTACGATGGAAACGGGACAACAGAGACGGCTCGATTACACTTGAATTACACGTTTCATTTTTACTTCTATTTGTTAAACAAGCTTAAATGTGGGCAATATGTATTAAACTATAACATGCTATCCCAGCAGGCACCAGACGTCAATATGACATCAGATTGACGCTCACATCCAACGTTTGACGGATGTCAATCTAACGTTGGGTTCTGACGTCAACCCGATTTTCATTTTTAACGGACGTTAGACGTTTCAACCAAAATGGGGTTGGGGTCCAACGTCAATCTGACGTCATATTGATGTCCGGTGCCTGCTGGGAGTTTTTGGAGTCATAACCTTATTTATTAAGGTTACATGGATCAAAAAAACAATACTGGGCTTATTTTATTTATTACTTTTTTTGTGGTGGGGCCAGTGAAAATTTTGGCAGGGCAAGTAGAAAAAAATCCTTATATAAAAAATGAAAAAAACAACAAAACAACGGACGCGTGAGCTCCATGTAGAACGGAAAAGGTGACAATACTAAACAGACAAAATTAGTTTTTTTTTCTTAAAAACAACAAAATCCGGAGAAACAACTCAAGCAAAGCCTCCTCGGTTGTGTTGTAAATAGTTGTGTGATGTGTAAATAAATGTTGTTTTATATTTCACGAGTTCGCACTTACATATAATTTATAGAGAGTAATTCAATGCGTATTTGGCGTGCTGTCCGGGGGGAGGGCTTCGAGCTCGGAATTAGGCCTGAACCCAGAGAACCCCCCGTATATGTAAGTGGTTTTAGAGTTAAAAGGTGTGGCGAAGGGGTGGTGGAAGGGTTGCTGACAACTGTCAACAAACGGAGGTAGGACTGCTGCGTGTATATATACCTCTATTGTTGATTAGCTGAGTGCTCTCCACCTGTATCAATTATCTGAACGTGCTTCTCCCGAACCTTGTTTATAAAACATAATTTATGTACCAAATTTATGTGCACTCTTGTCATTTCAGCTCACTGTAGAAATGCACCAATACAAACATCCGCTACTGCGTGCCACGTCTGACAACACCGTGTATCCGTAACACGCCCGCTCCTCGACACTAGTAGTTTCGGGAGGTCTACCACCCCCCCTGATAGGGGAAACACTGATATGAGACAAATGTGTTAAAAGCAACAAAATATCAGTGTCTAATTAGTTTCCTAATGAGTTTCATGTTAGAGTTTCACAACCTAAAACTAATAAAATATCAACGTATAAATTTTAGAATCTGATGTTGTGTGGACGTTGGATTTTGGTCATCATACCTCATGACTAAATGTCAGTATTAGACGTCAATATGACATTGGCTCAACGTTGGATTTTGGTTAGTTAATCAGATAACCAAGGGTTAGAGGGAGTAGCACGTGCTGGCCTAAAAGAAAGAGGGCAAATACTGTCTAGACAAGAAGTTAAAGTGGAGCATAACGTGTCAGTTGCAGTGTTAACATCCATAGAGGAGAATTGTGTGGATGAGGGAAGGGAGGATGACAGAGCAGAGGAGAGATGAGAAGGAGAAAGTGAGCGCAGGTTTCGCCTGAAAGTAACTGGTGGAGGAACTGGTGGTGCATGAGTAGTGAGTTGAAGATTGAATGTGATGAAGAAATGATCTTAGATGTGTAGAGGTTTGACCAAAATGTTGTCTGTAGAGCGTGTGTAAATGAGGTCCAGATGGTTACCAGATTTGTGGGTATGTGAAGTGATGAGGCGTTTGAGATCGAATGATGCTAGGAGGGAGTGGAAATCTGAAGCATAAGATTTGTCCAGGTGAATGTTGAAGTCGCCAAGGACTTTGAGTGGGCTGCCATCCTCTGGAAATGAGGACAGCAGAACATCTAGCTCATCAACAAAGGTGGTCAATGGACCAGTGGGTGGTAAATGACTACAATATGGATTTTAAAGGGAGTCGTAAGCGTAATAGCGTGGTATTCAAATGTGTTGTTATTGCAAAGAGATGTGTGAGTTGAGTATTTCCAGTTGTTATAAATGAGAAGACCCGTGCCTCCACCCCTCCCAGTCTGGCGAGGGGTGTGGGAGAAAGAGAAGTTATTAGAAAGAGCAGCGGGTGTTGCTGAGTCTTCTGGGCGGACCCAAGTCTCAGTCAAGGCCAAGATTTTGAGAGCGGATTGAGTGGCAAAGGCTGGAATGAAGTCAGCTTTATTGACAGCTGACTGACAATTCCATAGCCCCATAGAAAAAGAGGGAGGGGCATTAGCGGAGGAGGGAACAGGACGTAGATTGGCAGTGTTACAGTGTTGTGTAGGCCTACGTGTAATAGTGGGGCGTGGTTGAGAGATAACGGGAATGGACTGGACACACATGGTTAGAGAGGAAAGGAAGGTGAAAGAGGACAAGAAACTGAGATAACTCGGTGCCTTACCGGAGTCCTTGCATCGGAGGAGTCGCGCAGAGGAAGAGTCGAATACAGATGTCTTTACCCGCGTCAGTCTTCACACACGGAGGCTGAAAATGCGGGCTGAACGCTTCCGCTGACGCTTCCACGCCAGCTTTGGAACGCTCGTTAAATAGATACTATTCACTGCTTGAGTGAGCTCAGCTGGAAGCTCGGCAGGCTCTGATAATTATACTTAAACACACATGAATGGCTTCAAATCAATACCAATCTCTGCCTGAATAGGGCAACTTACTTAAGTGCAAAAGGCTCGCTCAGTAATAGCGAACTCAGATATTATTCAAATGCAATTTACTATGACAGGATAAATTACAGACAGACAGAATAAAATGCAATACCAGTAGGAGAATAAACACTGTTCTAGCAAGTACTACTTTAAGCCGTGCAACAGAAATGCAGAATAAGTTTAAACACTTACATGCGCTCTCCCGAACTGCTTCACGCGCCGTTCGCTTCCCGGTGTGGTTAGTTAAAACCACAACCTGAAACCAACACAATAATGATGTTAGAATTTGACGTTGTGTGGATGTTACTATTGCGACATTAAGGAGATGTTGGGTTTTGTTCATCATACCTCATGACTAAATGTCAGTATTTGGCGCCAATATGACGTTCGCTTGAGACGTTGGCTCAACATTGGATTTTGGTATACCACAACCTAAAACCAACAAAGGATCAACGTCTAATGATGTTAGAATCTGACGTCAATATGACATTGGCTTGAGACGTTGGCTCAACGTTAGATTTTGGTTGGTTAATACCACAACCTAAAACCAACAAAGGATCAACGTCTAATGATGTTAGAGTCTGAAGTCAATATGATGTTAGCTTGAGACGTTGGCTCAACGTTAGATTTTGGTTGGTTAATACCACAACCTAAAACCAACAAAGGATCAATGTCTAATGATGTTAGAATCTGACGTCACTATGATGTTGGCTTGAGACGTTGGCTCAACGTTAGATTTTGGTTGGTTAATACCACAACCTAAAACCAACAAAGGATCAACATCTAATGATGTTAGAATCTGACGTCACTTTGATGTTGGATTGAGACGTTGGCTCAATGTTAGATTTTGGTTGGTTAATACCACAACCTAAAACCAACAAAGGATCAACGTCTAATGATGTTAGAATCTGACGTCAATATGACATTGGCTTGAGACGTTGGCTCAACTTTAGATTTTGGTTGGTTAATACCACAACCTAAAACCAACAAAGGATCAACGTCTAATGATGTTAGAGTCTGAATTCAATATGATATTAGCTTGAGACGTTGGCTCAACGTTAGATTTTGGTTGGTTAATACCACAACCTAAAACCAACAAAGGATCATTGTCTAATGATGTTAGAATCTGACGTCAATATGACATTGGCTTGAGACGTTGGCTCAACGTTAGATTTTGGTTGGTTAATACCACAACCTAAAACCAACAAAGGATCAATGTCTAATGATGTTAGAATCTGATGTCAATATGACTTTGGCTTGAGACGTTGGCTCAACGTTAGATTTTGGTTGGTTAATACCACAACCTAAAACCAACAAAGGATCAACATCTAATGATGTTAGAATCTGACGTCAATATGACATTGGCTTGAGACGTTGGCTCAACTTTAGATTTTGGTTGGTTAATACCACAACCTAAAACAAACAAAGGATCAACGTCTAATGATATTAGAATCTGACGTCAATATGACATTGGCTTGAGACGTTGGCTCAATGTTAGATATTGGTTGGTTATTTCCACGACCTAAAACCAACAAAGGATCAACGTCTAATGATGTCAGAATCTGACGTCAATATGACATTGGCTTGGGACGTTGGCTCAACGTTAGATATTGGTTAGTTAATACCCAAAACCTAAAACCAACAAAGGATCAACGTCTAATGATGTTAGAATCTGACGTCAAAATGAAGTTGGCTTGAAACGTTGGCTCAACATTAGATTTTGGTTAGTTAATACCACAACCTAAAACCAACAAAGGATCAACATCTAATGATGTTAGAATCTGACGTCAATATGAAGTTGGCTTGAAACGTTGGCTCAACATTAGATTTTGGTTAGTTAATACCACAACCTAAAACCAACTAAGGATCAACGTCTAATGATGTTAGAATCTGATGTCAATATGACATTGGCTGGAGACGTTGGCTCAACGTTAGATATTGGTTGGTTAATACCACAATCTAAAACCAACAAAGGATCAACGTCTAATGATGTTAGAATCTGACGTCAATATGAAGTTGGCTTGAAACGTTGGTTCAACATTAGATTTTGGTTAGTTAATACCACAAACTAAAACCAACTAAGAATCAACGTCTAATGATGTTAGAGTCTGAATTCAATATGACATTGGCTTGAGACGTTGGCTCAACGTTAGATTTTGGTTAGTTAATACCACAACCTAAAAACAACAAAGGATCAACGTCTAATGATGTTAGAATCTGACATCATTATGATGTCGGCTGGAGACGTTGGCTCAATGTTAGATTTTGGTTAGTTAATACCACATCCTAAAACCAACAAAGGATCAACGTCTAATGATGCTAGAATCTGACATCAATATGATATTGGCTATAGACGTTGGCTCAACGTTAGATTTTGGTTGGTTAATACCACAACCTAAAACCAACAAAGGATCAACGTCTAATGATGTTAGAGTCTGAAGTCAATATGATATTGGCTATAGGCGTTGGCTCGACGTTAGATTTTGGTTGGTTAATACCACAACCTAAAACCAACAAAGGATCAATGTCTAATGATGTTAGAATCTGACGTCACTATGATGTTGGCTTGAGACGTTGGCTCAACGTTAGATTTTGGTTGGTTAATACCACAACCTAAAACCAACAAAGGATCAACATCTAATGATGTTAGAATCTGACGTCACTTTGATGTTGGCTTGAGACGTTGGCTCAATGTTAGATTTTGGTTGGTTAATACCACAACCTAAAACCAAGAAAGGATCAACGTCTAATGATGTTAGAATCTGACGTCAATATGACATTGGCTTGAGACGTTGGCTCAACTTTAGATTTTGGTTGGTTAATACCACAACCTAAAAACAACAAAGGATCAACGTCTAATGATATTAGAATCTGACGTCAATATGACATTGGCTTGAGACGTTGGCTCAACGTTAGATTTTGGTTGGTTAATACCACAACCTAAAACCAACAAAGGATCAACGTCTAATGATGTTAGAGTCTGAAGTCAATATGACATTGGCTTGAGACGTTGGCTCAACGTTAGATTTTGGTTGGTTAATACCACAACCTAAAACCAACAAAGGATCAACGTCTAATGATGTTAGAATCTGACGTCAATATGACATTGGCTTGAGACGTTGGCTCAACGTTAGATTTTGGTTGGTTAATACCACAACCTAAAACCAACAAAGGATCAACGTCTAATGATGTTAGAATCTGACGTCAATATGACATTGGCTTGAGACGTTGGCTCAACGTTAGATTTTGGTTGGTTAATACCACAACCTAAAACCAACAAAGGATCAACGTCTAATGATGTTAGAATCTGACGTCAATATGACATTGGCTTGAGACGTTGGCTCAACGTTAGATTTTGGTTGGTTAATACCACAACCTAAAAACAACAAAGGATCAACGTCTAATGATATTAGAATCTGACGTCAATATGACATTGGCTTGAGACGTTGGCTCAACGTTAGATTTTGGTTGGTTAATACCACAACCTAAAACCAACAAAGGATCAACGTCTAATGATGTTAGAATCTGACGTCAATATGACATTGGCTTGAGACGTTGGCTCAACGTTAGATTTTGGTTGGTTAATACCACAACCTAAAACCAACAAAGGATCAACGTCTAATGATGTTAGAGTCTGAAGTCAATATGATATTGGCTATAGGCGTTGGCTCGACGTTAGATTTTGGTTGGTTAATACCACAACCTAAAACCAACAAAGGATCAATGTCTAATGATGTTAGAATCTGACGTCACTATGATGTTGGCTTGAGACGTTGGCTCAACGTTAGATTTTGGTTGGTTAATACCACAACCTAAAACCAACAAAGGATCAACATCTAATGATGTTAGAATCTGACGTCACTTTGATGTTGGCTTGAGACGTTGGCTCAATGTTAGATTTTGGTTGGTTAATACCACAACCTAAAACCAAGAAAGGATCAACGTCTAATGATGTTAGAATCTGACGTCAATATGACATTGGCTTGAGACGTTGGCTCAACTTTAGATTTTGGTTGGTTAATACCACAACCTAAAACCAACAAAGGATCAATGTCTAATGATGTTAGAATCTGACGTCAATATGATGTTGGCTTGAGACGTTGGCTCAACGTTAGATATTGGTTAGTTAATACCCAAAACCTAAAACCAACAAAGGATCAACGTCTAATGATGTTAGAATCTGACGTCAATATGACATTGGCTTGAGACGTTGGCTCAACTTTAGATTTTGGTTGGTTAATACCACAACCTAAAAACAACAAAGGATCAACGTCTAATGATATTAGAATCTGACTTCAATATTAAATTGGCTTGAGACGTTGGCTCAACGTTAGATATTGGTTGGTTAATACCCAAAACCTAAAACCAACAAAGGATCAACGTCTAATGATGTTAGATTCTGAAGTCAATATGATGTTAGCTTGAGACGTTGGCTCAACGTTAGATTTTGTTTGGTTAATACCACAACCTAAAACCAACAAAGGATCAACGTCTAATGATGTTAGAATCTGACGTCACTATGATGTTGGCTTGAGACGTTGGCTCAACGTTAGATTTTGGTTGGTTAATACCACAACCTAAAACCAACAAAGGATCAACGTCTAATGATGTTAGAATCTGACGTCACTATGATGTTGGCTGGAGACGTTGGCTCAATGTTAGATTTTGGTTGGTTAATACCACAACCTAAAACCAAAAAAGGATCAACATCTAATGATGTTAGAATCTGACGTCAATAAGACATTGGCTTGAGACGTTGGCTCAACTTTAGATTTTGGTTGGTTAATACCACAACCTAAAACCAACAAAGGATCAACGTCTAATGATATTAGATTCTGAAGTCAATATGATGTTGGCTTGAGACGTTGGCTCAACGTTAGATTTTGGTTGGTTAATACCACAACCTAAAACCAACAAAGGATCAACGTCTAATGATGTTAGATTCTGAAGTCAATATGATGTTGGCTTGAGACGTTGGCTCAACGTTAGATTTTGGTTGGTTAATACCACAACCTAAAACCAACAAAGGATCAACGTCTAATGATGTTAGAATCTGACGTCAATGTGACATTGGCTTGAGACGTTGGCTCAACTTTAGATGTTGGTCGGTTAATACCACAACCTAAAACCAACAAAGGATCAACGTCTAATGATATTAGAATCTGACTTCAATATTACATTGACTTGAGACGTTGGCTCAATGTTAGATATTGGTTGATTATTTCCACGACCTAAAACCAACAAAGGATCAATGTCTAATGATGTCAGAATCTGACGTCAATATGACATTGGCTTGAGACGTTGGCTCAACTTTAGATATTGGTTAGTTAATACCCAAAACCTAAAACCAACAAACGATCAACGTCTAATGATGTCAGAATCTGACGTCAATATGACATTGGCTTGAGACGTTGGCTCAACGTTAGATATTGGTTAGTTAATACCCAAAACCTAAAACCAACAAAGGATCAACGTCTAATGATGTTAGAATCTGACGTCAAAATGAAGTTGGCTTGAAACGTTGGCTCAACATTAGATTTTGGTTAGTTAATACCACAACCTAAAACCAACTAAGGATCAACGTCTAATGATGTTAGAATCTGATGTCAATATGACATTGGCTGGAGACGTTGGCTCAACGTTAGATATTGGTTGGTTATTACCACAACCTAAAACCAACAAAGGATCAACGTCTAATGATGTTAGAATCTGACGTCAATATGACATTGGCTGGAGACGTTGGCTCAACGTTAGATTTTGGTTAGTTAATACCACAACCTAAAAACAACAAAGGATCAACGTCTAATGATGTTAGAATCTGACATCATTATGATGTTGGCTGGAGACGTTGGCTCGACGTTAGATTTTGGTTGGTTAATACCCCAACCTAAAACCAACAAAGGATCAACGTCTAATGATGCTAGAATCTGACGTCAATATGATATTGGCTATAGACGTTGGCTCGACGTTAGATTTTGGTTGGTTAATACCCCAACCTAAAACCAACAAAGGATCAACGTCTAATGATGCTAGAATCTGACGTCAATATGATATTGGCTATAGACGTTGGCTCGACGTTAGATTTTGGTTGGTTAATACCACAACCTAAAACCAACAAAGGATCAATGTCTAATGATGTTAGAGTCTGAAGTCAATATGACAGTGGCTTGAGACGTTGGCTCAACGTTAGATTTTGGTTGGTTAATACCACAACCTAAAACCAGCAAAGGATCAACGTTTAATGATGTTAGAATCTGATGTCAATATGATATTGGCTATAGACGTTGGCTCGACGTTAGATTTTGGTTGGTTAATACCACAACCTAAAACCAACAAAGGATCAATGTCTAATGATGTTAGAATCTGATGTCAATATGATGTTAGCTTGAGACGTTGGCTCAACATTAGATTTTGGTTGGTTAATACCACAACCTAAAACCAACAAAGGATCAACGTCTAATGATGTTAGAATCTGATGTCAATATGATGTTGGCTTGAGATGTTGGCTCAACGTTAGATTTTGGTTAGTTAATACCACAACCTAAAACCAACAAAGGATCAATGTCTAATGATGCTAGAATCTGACGTCAATATGATGTTGGCTTGAGATGTTGGCTCAATGTTGGATTTTGGTTACTTTACAACACAACCTAAAAACAACTTAATATCAACATCAGCTGACGTTGGTATTGGACATCAAATTAACGTTGGCATTAGACGTTGAGCTGATGTTGAATTTTGGTCACCTGACGTCGCAACCAAAATGTAACCAAATATCAACGTCTTATAACGTTGTGTGCCTGCTGGGTATACTGTAAAATATTATCGAAAATAAATGAATATCAGCAAGCCAGTGGTTGTGTTGAGTATAAAGATAGGAGATTTAAGTTCATCCGTAGACATTAATTCATGTATGAAGTAAAGTAAACTAGTATAATAGTAAAAAACTAAACAAAAAAACACATTAACAATGCTGAGTTAAATAAACAACCCAACATGTGTTTCTCTTATAGATGACCAAAATTTTGTGGTTTTTAAACCAGTGTTTTTAAGAGTTTTGAATTTGTAGTTTGAAGTTGTGTTGCATCAAATAATTCAGAATTTGCATTGTGCCATTTTAGCTCAAAAATAAAATTAATAACATATTGATGAAAGAATTATACCTTTAGAAAGACAACAAGTTGAGGGTAACAGGGTTGTCAATATCACACTTTAATTGAATGCAGTGTTTATGTAGAGTATGCTGGTCATTCCCAGGTAATGCATGAACGGATAAGACAATTACTTTGCTTTAGATCGAACCATCTGCCACGTGCACTACTGATGTACAAGTGTTGTGCAAAACAATGAAACTACAACAAGGCACTGTTTAGAAAGACTTTAATGCTGATATTTGGCACCAGTTTTGACTGACAGCAGAAGTTCAGGAGTCTTTACTCCAATAATAGGCGGGATGTCCAGTAAATGATCTGATCGTCCAGTTAGGCTTTGTTTTGTGATAATGACCGGCTGATTGTGCATTAGATTTACTGTTGAATGACATGATTCATGTTAGTTTATCATAGTATGATGATCAATTATTACAATTCATTTGATCTTCTTGCTGTTCTTGTCGTCCTCATACACCTGAAAGAGAAAACAGATTTAGTTGATCTGCAGTGTGTGTAAGTCCGAGTGTTTGATTGAGATTCACATCACCTTAATCACAGCAGTACATGACCACGTCATTGAGAGCGGTGTCATCTCCATCTCCCTGTGGCTCTTCTATCTTAGTCATGAGGCCGCAGATTCCTCTTTTATCACACTTTGGGCTCCAGTCGCCCCATTCACCCCAGAATGTGCCGTCACCCTCCAGCACAGCACCACCACTGCACAAGAACCTGGAATAAATTCAGATGTGACAATATTATGATGCAATATCTGATTGTGCTGTTGGATAGAATGTCAGTCACGTGATCGCCTGCAGCCTCTTGCATTCAGCTTACTCACAAACATGAACCGCACGATGAGGGAAACCCGAGTCTTTAAATAGCAAAATAAAACCAGGACGACTTATAGCATCACATGCTCACCTGATGTTGTTTGCGGCCGTGTTATCTCCACTTCCTTGGGGGGATTCGACTCTCAGCTTGAAAGCTGTGAAGAATCCAGAAGGACAATATTTGACAACTGTCCGCTCACCCCAGCTGAAGAAAAGACAGAGGTTTCTCGATCAAATAAAAATCCTCAATTTACTTAGTTTAAACATTTAATGCAAGAATTGTTAATCTAAGTCTATTACCATCCTATCCCAGATGCAATCGAGGTGATGTCATTCGAGGATAAAAGTTGTTCGGACCGATCGGTACAGTAAAGATGAATCCCATTGAGCGCTGTATTATCACCATTGATAAGATCTTTCACCTTAAAACAACAACAACAACATTGAGGCAATCTTCCATTTGAAAGTTAACTCTAACCCAACCCATAGTAACATTAACAGGGTTTCTGCAGGTTTTATGAAGGTACATTTAAGTTTAAAATTAAAATTTAAGGAATTAATTGAAGGGAACATAACACGTCAATATATCAATATCCATTGAGTTGCATTCGTGACGTCAAAGAAAATAAAATTTCCAACAGATCTCCATAACTTTTATCCATAAAAAACAAAAAAAAAACAAAAATATATATATATATATAAAGTTTGAGATTAGAAATCTCATGAAATCTTGTTAAAAGGATTTTGTGATTAAAACAAGAATACGTGTGCCAGTGGGCTCTTAATCCCAATGGAAGTAACTTTCATACCCAATGACAAAGTCACTTAATTGTGTTAAATTTCTCAAAAAACAAGACTTAATGTCTTCATTTTGCATGTCAAGTAAATGTGTCTTGATTTAAAGAATTGACATGGAACACAAATCCTGAGGAAGCATTAAATGTAGGGTCCTATGAAATCTGTTATTTTGTTTTATAGTTTTTCATTTCTGGACTCCGCATTTATGGTGAATTAAATCGTACTGATTGTTATCTTCGGAAAACAAATGAATACATTTAATGAAGTCGGAAAGAGAGCAACTACCACTTTGATGCTAGAGATCGTAAATCTAATCCATAGGAATCAAGCGGTTTGTTCTGATTTTACTGAAGAGACTCGATCGCTTTATATGATGAACGAAAGTTTTACGGGTTTGGAACGACATTAGGGCGAGTAAATGAAGACAGGAATTTAACTTTTGGGTGAACTGTCCCTTTAAGTGTTCTGACCTACTTTTGATTCATTCATCCAAAATTTTACAAATTCTGTGACATTCTGCATTATACAGTAAATACCATTTTAATGAATGATTCTACAATCCCGTCCACGTTCTCTGCACAGAAATCATAGGGCCCTAATTTAAAGACATATTTAATTTAAGATATTAAGACCTTAAATTGTGTAAAGGTCAAATTAAGACTTTAAGACCCACAGAAACCCTGCATTTCTCTTCATGCTCTTTAGTATTACACAGACACCTTAACAAAATCAGGTGCAGTCTCCTGGAGATAATTAAATAACTAACAGCAACTCCACAGTTAATGAACCTTTGAAGCACTAAAAGTCAATGCCCAACTTACCCTCAGACTAAACCCTGCGGCGTACGTTCCATCGGGACACATGCTTTTATTCATCCAATACCCCCAGATCGCTCCATTCGTCACATTCAGCTCTGATATGTATTCTCTGCTTGAGTTCTGCTCAGAGCTTGTCTCTTTGGTCTGAACGCTCACATGCTGCCCAATAATTGCTAGCAGTGAAATCGCAATGAAAAATAAGTGATCCATTGCTTGAGCTCTGACCTGATTGAGAGATGAATCTTCAGATGATCTGAAGCCTCAAAGCGATCAGTTGTAAACGGGCGGCTCAACCCCTGTGATGTGAGAATGATCAGGCAGACTCAGAGACAGTGCAGAACCACAACACTCTCGAGTGAAGCCTCATATTTATACACAAGATTGAGCTGAATCATCCATGATGGCCATCCAAACACAGCACTAAAAGATCAACCCCTACCATATATGGCATTTAAAAAAAAATGTCTTTCTTTAACAGTATGTACTTTTATCTTAACACCTTTGACCTTATTATCTATTCTCAGGTTAGGTAAAGTAAGTCGGGTCAATGACAATTTGGTCAGAAGACACTAAAAATCAAAGCCTCTGTAGTTTTAGTAATCAATTAAATTTATTTTGAATGGTTACTTTACTGAAATGTATTTAAGTATTAAAGAGTAAAATACAATAATCATGCTTTGAGTCAAAGGTGTGGTCAGCTCTGGGCTTCGAGGCTTCAGGACTTTGATTACTTTCATATCTTATGTTAAGTATGTTTGTTTAATATCTTCATTTCTTTTCGATTTGGGGATTGTAGGGGAGGGTGCCATTTTTGGGAGTTTCATTTCAGGGAGAAAGGGAAGTTTCACGTCATTTATTTTTCGGATGATCTCTTTCTATGTAATTTACTAAGATTTTTGGGTTAGTTACCTTAAATTTTGTTTGTTATTTTGGCCTAGCTATCCCCTGAAGTCATTATCCCCGGTTTTGATTATTATTTTCTTTGACATTATTATTTCTGTTGTCCTCATTGTGATTTGTTATCATTCTTTATCTTTTCAAATTAAAAGAGATTATTTGAATTGGTTGCTGTGTTGATTTTGGGACAGGAGGTTGGATTATCCTGGTTCTCTCTTTCTTTTTTAAATTTAATTTTAAATGTTTTCTTTGTTTTGTTGCTGACTGCCCAACTCTAGACGAGTAGTTATGTAACATTTGTTTCGAAATGTGATGTTCTCAGAACATTCCGAGAATGTCCTGGCAATGCTTATGGGACCATTACTATAGGACGTTCCCTCTACACTAAATTCCCATTACGTTTGCAGGACCATTAGGGCACCAACCTAGAATATTATTATTTTGGTCCTATTGACTGCCCAACCTTAGATGAGTAACCTATTTTATTTGGAAATGTGATGTTCCCAGAACATTCTCAGAATGTCCCCCCTGTTAAATACAAACACTCGCTGGCTGTTTAAAGGGAGTTTGGAGTTAAAGTGTTATACTAATCTTTTATTTTGTGTTAGCTTGATGCTAACTGTAGCTCTAATGCACCTGTCACGCCAAGAGCTATATTTTATTTCACACAAGATACCAAGAGCATGCTTTTTCTGTTTGTCTGTTTGCTAAATAGACTTCAGATTGTAGGTTTTAATGTAAAGTGGGATGAATGTGGGGTTGATGGCCAATCCAGAATGCCTGAATAGGCTATAATGGCTGAATACAAACAAAATAATTACTATAAAAGAATAATGCGGATTAAGTCATTCATGACAGACGTGTGAAAAGTAAATTGAGTGAAAACAACAGAGAATGAATTGAGTAGTTGAAAGACTAGCAAGTAGACTGCAAGTACGTGTTACAGGCCAATAACATAATGATAGCATCTTATCTTAGCATTTGCTAAAAACTCACATGACATGCCATACAATATGCTTCATAAAATTAATAATTTTTTAGTTCCCTTTCGAAAGGGAACTTGCACTGGGGAACGTCTCAGTGTGACAGGTGTCTGAAGCTACTATCGAATCACGGCAAACTCGTTGACCGACAACAGCCCATGACGTCATCAACGTGCGACCCGGAAGTATGTAAGGGCGCCTTGCCAACACATACACATCTTTTTCGTCTTCAGGGACTGTCTGTTTGAAGCAGTACTGCAGATCGTAATACTAAGAAGTGAGAATGAAACGCACAGAGAAGAGGCAGAGTTTTCGGAAGTTTGCTGATCCGTGTCTGAGGTTTCTGACACACACACTCTGTGCGTTTTCATCCTGGGTGAAGAGCACGCACAGGCAGTTCTTGAGGGAGCTGCCTGTGCAAATTGTGAGTGTTTTCCGCTGAGAACGCTCCGCTCTCGTCTGGCTCTCTTCTCGAGGGAGGAGGGCACAGCATCTGGTGCTGCCGGTGTGAGTCCCGCTCGTGCTGAGGCAGAGCAGCGACGCACATCGTGGCGTTCCCAGATGGAGCTCGCCGATCGTTGTTCTCTCAGATGATCTGGCGGCTGACGAGGGTGAGCTGCAGGTTGACGTGGAGAATGAGAGTTCTCCGCCGAGCTCTGCAGCTAGTGCTCTTCTGGACGGGCAGGAGATGGCAGAGGAGGGTGGTAACAGTGACCAGGAGCAGCCTGGATCCTCTCAGCCACCCTGTCCCGCGTATGCCGAGTTGTTGGATGCTATGAGGCATGCTGCGGGCAGGCTGCAGCTAGGGGAGAGATCGCTCGTGGCAGACTTGACGATCGGTTTCTTCCCGGCCATAGACCAACACCTCAAACGAGCCTTCCATTCCTCCCGGACCTTCATGTTGAGGTCCAGGCGGCATGGAAGAACCCATATTCTGCCCGCATCCACCGACATCAGCGAGCTAGCTTCGCTGATGTTGAGGGGATGGGTGAACATGGGTATGTGTCGATGCCCCCCATGGACGAGACGTTTGTGAACTATCTTGTCTCTGGGCGGACATCGACACTGAGAGCTCCAACCCTGCCATCCAGACCGCTGAAAGCAACCTCGCGGTTGAATGGCAGGGCGTACGCGGTGCCAGCAGGTCAGGCTGGTGCGACCCTACACACAATAGCGGTACAGCAAGCTTACCAGGCAGATCTGCTGGGGGATCTCGATCAGGGGGCGGGGCTGTCCCCTGAGGCGGCTGACCTTAGCTGCGCCGCACCACAGATCTGGCTCTCCGGGCCACCAAGCAGGATGCTGCCGCGATCGGTCGATCAATGGTGGTGATGGTGGCTACGGAGAGGCATCTGTGGTTGAGCCTGGTCGACATCTGGGAGAAAGAAAAGGGCTTTCTCCTTGATTCGTCGGTTTCACCTACTGAACTTTTTGGCACCTCCGTGGAGGCGGTGGTTGGAAATTTCAGGGAAGCAAAGGCACGCTCAGCTGCATTCAAGACTTGCATACCGCTGAGATCTGCGTCCACACCCGGGCATGCGGGACTTGGTCCTTCACAGCTTGAGGACTTAGGCAGGACCAGAGGGATAGCGTCTCTTCTCGTGGGCCCCCTCCGTGGAGGAGTAGGACACAGAGGAGACGGGAGTCCCACAGGAAAAAGGATCTGAGGGAGGTGATCCAGGACAAACGCGTTCGGCGCTGGTGATGGATCACTTCCCTTGAAGGCGTTTACATGGGCCTATGATGAGTGGAACTATGTTCTGATGGCCCGCTTTGGCTTGGTTAGTGAGAACGTCGCTCTCCGGCATGCAAGGGCGGTAGAACATCGCGGTGAGAACTGCGTGGTGAGTCTTCGCTCTACGTGCCGCAGGTGAGAGTGGTCTTTTTTGTATGATAACACTAAAAGATGTATTTCTTTTCGTTCCCTGTACAGAGTATGGGTTTTACGTCAACCGTAAGGAGGAGGAAGTTAACTGAAGTTTCCCCTGTAGGTGGTTTATTACAGTGCCAGGCTCTGGGCTGTGGAGGTGAGCGTGTGTTGGCTTTCCCCGTTGTGGGCAGGCCACCGCTCATGTTTTTCTGATGTATGTAAACTTAGGCTTCCTCTCATGGTGAGAGTTATGTTGAGGCCGCCGCTCATTTCCACCGAAATGTCAGCGGAGTACTAAGCGGTAGGAGTGTTTGCTACTGCTTAGGGTTTTTTACTATGTGTCTTCGGTTCCCTTAAGCCACCGCAGGTTAGGGTTAGGTGGTTTGTCTAGAGCGTGTTTACTAAAGACTGATGCTGGAGCTTCAGTTGGGTATATTGGCCTAGGTTTTAGGGATGATGGAGGTGCGTTTCTGAGGCGCTGTCACCTCTGGCTGTTCATTACATGAATTTGAGCCCATATACCATCCCTGCGTTATCAGCCTCCTCTCATGTGAGAGTCGCTCAGTCAGAGCCCATTCATTTTTCTAATGTCTGGGTGTGTAGCAGCTGCGACCAGGCAGCTAGCCTTAAGAGGCCTCCTGTGGGCGACCCCAGTTTTTTGTGAATTGGTTTGATATGCTTCCCAGAGACTTTGGCTTTGTGAAGACTTGTTATCAGCTGGTAGGCTCTACGGAGCCTCCCTGATAACGAGTCTCCATCAGTGCAGTGGGTAGTTATTAGTCAGCCAGTAGTCTAACTGTCAAGGTTTTCTTAGCAGTCAGTTGTAACTTGCTACCAGGTGGTAGGCTTCACTAGGCCTCCTTGGAGGCGAGTTCCAGAGTTGGATACTCGGGTAGCTAGCGTGGCTTGCTTTCAAGTAGTAGGCCTCACCAGGCCTCCTTGAGTACGAGCCCCCAGGGTCTTTTGGTTACTCTGACAATTTGCATAATAGCTATCACAGTTAGTAGGCCTCGCTAGGCCTCTCTGGAGGAGTGCTCTGAGTCTCAGTCACTTTACGGGTTAGCATTTTGGTGCTAGCAGGTGGTAGGCCTCCCTAGAAGGCTTGCTATCAGATAGAAGGCCTCGCTAGGCCCCTGTGTACAACAAACAGAAATCTCCCCCATAGACAATAACTGCTGAAAGTGAACCGTTTCCTTCAAGTATTTTTAAATCACAAAGAAATGCACTTTTTCATTAGAAAAATCCACCTTTAATAGTAGAAAATATTTACAGTAAGAACCTTATCAGGAACCTACTCAAAAACCTTATGAGGGCAAAAAATGGAAAGAAAAAAAAAGAAAGAAAGAAAAATAATTGTTCATTAATCGTAATCGAGGTAAAATATTCAATTAGTCAAGGTTTTTATTTTTGGTCAAATCGTCAGCCCTATAAGGTGCCCTTATATACTTCCGGGTCATGGGCTGTCGTCGGTCAACGAGTTTGCCGTGATTCGATAGTCAAGTCAAGTCAACTTTATTTATATAGCGCTTTTAACAATGCAGATTGTTTCAAAGCAGCTTTACAGTGTTAAACAGGAAAATAATGCAGCATAACTTTATTCAGCCGTCTAGCCATTCTGGAGAAAATGGTTATGTCATCAGTTCATTTCAATTATCATACAGTGACAGTGTGGGCTTTAGATCAGTAATTAGATCAGTAATTTAGTTTATATGGTTAATTTAGTTTAATAATTAGATTTATTTGGATATTTAGTAGAAAAATGTAGTGTCCGATAGTAGCTTCAGACACCTGTCACGCTGAGGCGTTCCCCGTAGCGTCTTTCTGACGCAGTGTCTCGTTCCCTGTTCTCAGAGAACAGACTCTACATACGTAACCCAAGAAGATTTCATCCTCAGATTAGAAATGAAGCATGACCACACTTGTGGATTCACAGAAGTTGTGATTATAATTGTTATACTACATTCACATAATATTTCTTGCATTTAATAATATATTCTTAATATTTTTTATTTTTGTTTTTATGTTTGAGCCTATAAATATTCATATTAATAACAGTCTTGAGCTGTAAATTCTCTTGTAAAGTGTTGGCTTTCTAAATATATGTTGGTTATGAGCAGCAGCCTTTTCATTTTGAGTATGTCATTTATGCCCCACTTGCCAAAATGGAGGGTGTCTGGAAAGGGGTTAAGCTTGTACTGAGCTCGAGCTAGTTAGCAAAAGCATCAGTGTTTATCCATTTTGTTCCAATCACTGAAACGATATGATTGTGCAAGTCACACAAACACACTTTAGACAAACACTGAGCTGGTTGAATTGGCAGTAAAAGCATGTGCCCTTTGCCCTACAGCTTTGCTTGATAATGTTTATTTACACTTTTGATCTTTCATGAGGTCGGACGGCTGGGTGAAAAGTGACAGTGATGAGCGCTGCGTTTTACTCAAAGTTGAACATTCTTCAACTCTCTGCGACCAGTAAAAAACGCTGAGCGTTCAGCGCTTGAGAGTGAAATACTCGCTCAGCGCCTCGTTACGCTCATGGCATTCTAAAAACGCGGCGCTCCCATTGAAAACGATTGAATACGCCAGCTCTCCGTGTGAAAAAACGCTTTGGTGGACACACAGCCTAATACGTTTTCATTTGCAAACGCATCTTTTTCTCTCCGTTTTGGCCCTCCGTCCACACTGAGACAGCGTTTTAAGTCAACGAAAACATAGCTTTTTGAAAACGCTCTCCAAAGGGGATAAATTTGAAAACACTGTCTTTGCGTCGTAGTGTGGACTGTGAAGACAACTCTATTTGAAAACAATGTTTAGTCATGTGATGCATATTGTACAAATAAGTATATGTTTATACCGCTATTGTGCCTGTTATGTGCTATTCACTTTCATACAGTTGCTCAAATATGTTACTTTTGCACACTTCATATCACAGTCCTGCAAGGATGACAGAAAATGTACTTCCATTTTCTGTCCTGTGGCAAAACACGAGTGGACTTGGGTTTTAAACCAAAAACTAATGGTTGACCAAGTGCGACCTGGACGCATCAGTGAATGGTGAGATATTTTGCTAAATAAAATCGTTCCTGTCAGAAGAATTGTGTGTTAACTCACTGAGCTTTTATGAGGTTTTAAGCATGCGCAGTAAGTTGAATTTGGCGTTTACTTACGATTCAGTGTGGATGAAAAACGTTTGAAAAACATTAGTGTGGACGAAGAGCGTTTTGAAACGAATCAATACAAATTTTCAAATCTATCCAAATTAATGTAGACGTAGCCCTCACTAGAGACTTAAATAGGGTCACCATATTTACATCCTTACCAGCATTTTTACACTGATGTGTCTTAAAAATGGCTAGTTTGGCTTGCCCTATTAAACAATTGGCAAGTGTACACTGTTGTTGCTAAGACCTCTTATATCAGCAATCTAATATAGACTATTGGTATATAAAAACACAATTTTACAATAATCGTCTCCAATAATTCAAACAATGAGCAGAGTATGAAACACTCACTAAACATATGAAAAACAGTGTCAAGTGCATTACAAAAAGGACATATTGGTAAAACATATTGGTTAGTCTCATTAAAGGGATAGTTCACCCAAAAATGAAAATTAGCCCATAATTTACTCACCCTCAAGTCATCCTAGATGTATATGACATTCTTCTTTCAGACGAATAAAATCTGAGGTATATTACAAAAGTCCAGGCTAATCCAAGAATTAGAATTTGATTCATAGTTGCTCTGTTTTTGAAGTCCATAAAAAATGCATCTGTCCGTCAAATAACTGCTCCACGCAGCTCCGGGGTGTTAATAAGGCCTTCTGAAGCGAATCGCGAATCGTCTGAGAAATACAACCATTTAGAAGAACATTATTAATAAAAGAAGTCAGCGTCGTAGGGAAAGAAGTCTTAAAATTCCTAATTAATCCCTCCACAATTCTAACCAAAGTTATCCCAACTTGGTCAGCTAGTTCATGTACAGTTCGCCACTGGCCTTTCGTTAAATCAATCAAGTCCATAACTTTGGTAATGCCAGCATTCAAAAATGTGTCAATTATAGATGATGATACAGTAGATGGTATTTCAAAAAGGGTATTTTAAAAAGAGGTTCTGCAATACCATAATGCTCATCCTCTTGTTTTACCAGTTTAAAACAATCCCATGATTTGAACACTGATTCATAAAAACTGAAAGGCAAAAAATATGTCTTCTCCACAAAGGATTTCTGGATTAAGAACAACTGCTTGTCAAGACCAATTCCTCCAATACTCTAGAGAGTTTTTGTAGTGCATGCAGCCTCATTGCCAAAATGTTGGATTCTGAGTCTATTAATGCCTGCCCTCCCTCTGCCACAGGAAGATAAATAACACCTGGAGAAGCCAATGGCAACCGTCCCCCCAAAAAAACCTTACAAATGCTTTTTGAACACCAATAATTAATTCTTTAGGAGGATCCAAAACAGTACATTTATGCCAAAGCATCGAAGCTGCCAAGTTGTTAATAACCAAACATCTCCCTCTAAAGGAGATTTGTGGATGAATCCATCGACACTTCTGAATTCTACAGATCACCCGATCAGATAGCCCTTCCCAGTTCTTTTCGGTGTAACTTTTAGTCCCAAAATAAAGACCAAGGACTTTAAAGCGACAAAGTCTCCCAACAGAAAAGACGCACATTTCCCCCAGTTAATGCAGACGAAGCTTGCTGAATTCAGTCTAAAGAAGATTTCAATCTTGTAACATCTTCTGAGTCTTTTATAACTATTCTGATATCATCAAACCAAAACATCAAAAACAAAGAACAAAAAAAAAACATTACATTTACACTCTTGAACACTCATGAATTAAATACAAAACCTCCCTGATCATCAGCTTCAAATATAAAACCATCAACTCCCCACACATGAAAAAAGGAATTAACATCATTAATGAGACTAAAATAAGCATATTCCATCATTAGTCTCTTCTTTACAAAACCTCTCATCATGAAAACAGCGTCCACACTTTCCCTCCCTTCTAAATTATTTCTTCTTGTACACCAAATTGCTAACTTTGCTGCACCATACAAGAAATTTAATAAAACCACTTTGGATTTAGATTTTGTTGAATATTTGGGACCAAAAATAAACAATTCTTGATTAAAACGTCCTATAAACTGTACACTCCAGCTTTCCATTAAACCCAAAATTTGATCCAAACGTGGACACTCAATAAAAAGATGAAAAAATGTTTCCGACACCCCAAAAAAAGGACAACCCTCATCATCTGAGACATTTAGGCGTGCTTTGTGTCTGTTTGTAGCTAAAACCCCATGTACAATTCACCACTGAAGGTCACCCACCATCTTCTCAATGGGTGTTTTGTACAGGGACCGCCAGCTACCTTTCGGGGAAGAGCCTGATTCAAACACAGTTGTCCGTTTAATGTCTCTTACATCCTTGAGATGTTGGTAATTGATGGTTTTTACACAAGCTCTGTAAAGTGTTTGTCTGCTCAAAATACTAAAAACATTCAGTTCTGGTGTATTCATAGAAAGCAATTTTCTGTCGTCCTCCTGCCAGTCTTCTATTTTTTCATGGAAACATGCAATTCCGGAAAATGGGCATTAACCTTTCATGAAATCCCTTATTGGAACAGGGAGGGTCTCCTCAAGATCATTTAGCATCCTCCTGATACAGCGTTCAGACCTGAAGCCCACCTTATGTGCCAATTTCTCTACAGATATCCAGTTCAATCCCCTCCGTAGATGGCATATTTTGGATATTCCTGCTTTCAACATTGCCGACCTAACAGTGGCAGAACACAACAACTCAAGGCTCTTCATATACCCACTGATTGGATCCTTCCCATTCTCTTCATCCAAGCCTATTCTTCTGCTTTATCGCAGCAAGGCAAATGCTACATCCATCCAATGTTGATGCTGATAGTATAAAAGATGCTGTGCCACTTGCAAACGGAAAACAGCAATTCTAGAAAAAATGTCAATCAATCCTTGCCCTCCTTCGTGAATTGGAAGATAGAGGACAGCAGCTTTTAGCCAGTGTTGTCCTGACCAGAAAAACTTAACAAGAGTCTTTTGGATGTCTTCAATAATGTTTCTGAGATGTTAATGTGACTGAGTGAATGCGTGGGGCTTAAGTGCAGGTGGTGATTGCTGTGATGATGATGTGCAGGTGCGTGGAATCAGTACTCTGGTGAAGGTGCACGTTGTGTCTGGGAGAGGGTGGAGCCTGGTGTGCTTGTGACATTACCCCCCCCTCCACGGCCCGCTCCTGAGTGGAATGGTGGAAAGTTTCAAGCAGGTTCGGGTCTAGGATGTCGTGTCTCGGTACCCATGATCGCTCTTCTGGGCCGTAACCTTCCCAGTCCACGAGGTACTGTAGCTGACCACCATGACGCCGGGAGTCCAAGATATCCTGGACCTGGTACGCTGCGGCGTCTTCTAGGAGAAGCGGAGGAGGGGGCTCTGGGGTAACGTCAGGCTCTGGGGAAACAGAAACAGACGGGTGGTGAGGCTTAAGGAGTGACACATGGAACGTGGGGTGAATACGGTACTGTGGTGGGAGTTGGAGCTTGTAGGTGACAGGGTTGATCTGCTGCAGGATGGTGAAGGGGCCAACGAATCTGGGACTCAACTTCATGCACTGCAGACGCAGTCTGATGTCCCGGGTTGACAGCCAGACCTTCTGCCCAACCTGGAAAGTGGGAGTCTCTGAGTGGCGAAGGTCGGCTGCCATCCTGCGTCTGCGGAGGGCTCGTTGAAGTTGATGGTGTGCTGAGTCCTAGACCCTCTCACTCTCCCGGAACCAGTAGTTGACTGCAGGGACATCGGAGGGATCCCCTGATCACGGGAAGAGGGGAGGTTGATAGCCGAATACGCACTGGAAAGGGGTGATGCCGGTGGTAGGCTGACAGAGTGAATTCTGTGTGTACTCGGCCCATCCAAGGAACTGGTTCCAGGAGTCCTGGTGGCCGTGACAAAAGGTACGGAGGAAACGGCCAATCTCCTGAATCTTGCGTTCCGTTTACCCGTTCGATTGAGGATGGTAACCTGACGAGAGGCTGACGGTCACACCTAGGAGGGAGAAAAAGGCCTTCCATACCTTGGATATGTAACCAGGGGCGGTTGGGAACGTGCAGAGGATGGAGCTTTCCAGCAGGCAGATGACATGGACTCTTGGACATGGCATATTCCCTACATCCCTGCACGTACCTTCTGACATCCGATGTCATGTGCGGCCACCAGAAGCGTTGTCGTAGCAGTGAGAGGGTTTCATTAACCCCGGGGGTCCAGTGCCCAGTGACGTGTGGGAGGAGTGGATGAGAGGAGTGCTTCGTGATCGGGTGACAAACTGCAAGCCTGGGGGGAAACCCGGCAGAAAGCTGGCGAAGGCATTGGCAGAGGGCAGGGTTTCTTCAGACCAGGTGATGGGACTGATGAACAGTTGGGTAGGTATAATGGGCTCGGCTCAGTCTCTTCGGGTCTTTCTTCTGAGCTATGGATGTGGGAAAGGGCGTCCGCCTTGATGTTCTTGGCGCCAGGTCGGAAGGAGATGTTGAAATGGAATCGTGTGAAGAATAGCGCCCATCTAGCTTGGCGGGGATTCAGGTGTTTGGCCTCTCAGAGGTAACCCAGGTTCTTATGGTCGGTCAATACTAGGAAAGGATGTTTTGCGCCCTCTAGCCAGTGCCTCCACTCCTCCAGCGCTAGTTTGATGGCGAGGAGTTTGTGGTTGCCGATGTCGTAGTTAATCTCCTCCGGGTTAAGCTTGCGGGAGAAAAAGGCACATGGCTGGAGATGACTGGGGTTCCCCTGCTGCTGAGAAAGGACCGCTCCCACTCCGGTTGTCGAGGCATCCACCTCCATGACGAAGGGCAGCTCTGGGTCGGGGTGGACGAGGAGGGGAGTGGTGGCGAAGGCGGTCTTGAGGGTTTGAAAGGCTTCAGTGGCGGATGGGGTCCAGGACAGAGACTTGGGCTTATTTCGAAGGAGACTGGTGAGTGGACTGGTAGTGTTGGATGAAACGACGATAGAAATTGGCGAAGCCGAGGAATTTTTGGAGCTCTTTGACTGTGGAGGGGGTTGGCCAGGACCGGATGGCTTCCACCTTCCCCTCGTCCATCCAGATGCCACTGCGGTCGATGTTGTAAACGAGGAACTGCACTGAGGGCTGATGGAACAAGCATTTTTCGGCTTTGTGGAATAGATTAGATTAGATTAGATTAGATTCAACTTTATTGTCATTACACAAGTACAAGTACAAGGCAACGAAATGCAGTTTAGGTCTAACCAGAAGTGCAATAGCAGCAAGTGCAGGATATACAATGGATGCGTAAGTGCAGGACATGGATATGTACTGAATATATATAAATATGTATAAATAGAGAGTTGTCTTACTATAAACAGAACTGAATTTACAGGTGAATATGTACAGTGAATAAATATACAGATGGCTATTACTATAAACAGAATTTACAGGTGAATATGTACTATGAATATAATATACAGATGGCTATTACTATAAACAGAATTTTACAGATAGAGGTATACAATAATATGTTAGGCTAATATGAGGAATATAGCAGTGGATTAAGGTAGTGCAATAAATTATGGACAGAGCTATCCGGAAAAAAAAAAGTGTAAAGTGCAGTGGAAAGTGGTTGTATATTACAGTTAGAAGTACGGTGCAAAATGCAAATGTAAACATTGGTACTATAAATACAGTCGGCAGTGCAAATGAGCATAATCCAGTTAAGATATGGCAGTGCAAGATGCATATGTAAACAGTTGTTACTGTGATAAACAGTCGGTAGTGCAAATAACAAAGTGAAGGCAGATGTGAGGTAGGAGAGTTAGCAGTTTATGAGGGAAGTGGATCAACGGGGGTTTGAGTTCAATAAAGAGACAGCTCTGGGGAAAAAACTGTTCTTAAGTCTGCTGGTCCTGGTCCGGAGGATCCTGAAACGCCTGCCGGAGGGCAGGAGAGAAAACAGTCTGTGGGCTGGGTGAGAGGAGTCCTTGAGGATGCTGGAGCTCGATGCAGGCAGCGTTTCCTCTGGATGTGCTCGATGGCAGGCAGTGGAGTCCCTGTGATGCGCTGGGCAGTTTTCACCACCCGCTGCAGTGCCTTGCGCTCCGCAACAGAGCAGCTCCCATACCATACTGCGACACAGTTGGTCAGGATGCTTTCTATTGCGCAGCGATAGAAGTTCACCAGGATAGCCGAGGAGAGCTGATTCTTCCTCAGTGTCCTCAGGAAGAAGAGGCGCTGGTGAGCCTTCTTGACCAGGCTGGAGGTGTTGGTCGTCCACGACATGTCCGCCGAGATGTGGATCCCCAGGAACTTGAAACTGGAGACACGCTCAACAGCCATTCCATTGATGTCGATGGTGTCGTGTGTGCCTCTTGACTCTTTCCTGAAGTCCACGATGAGCTCCTTCGTTTTGGTGGTGTTGAGGAGCAGGTTATTATCAGCGCACCATGTGGCCAGGTGCTGGATCTCTTCCCTGTAGGCAGTCTCATCGTTGTTGCTGATGAGCCCAATCACCGTAGTGTCGTCCGCAAACTTGACGATGGAATTAGATCCATACACAGGCTTGCAGTCGGAGGTGAAGAGGGAGTAGAGAAACGGACTTAGCACACAGCCCTGTGGTACGCCAGTGTTGAGTGTGATATAGCTGGAAGCCAGTGTTGAGTGTGATATAGCTGGAAGCTCCTCAGGTGATGGAGGACCTCCGCAACGTGGTGGCGATGTTCGGCCAGGCTCCGGGAGTAGATCAGGATATCGTCGATATAGACCAGTACGAACTTGTGGAGACACTCCCGGAGCACCTCATGGATGAAATCCTGGAATATGGAGGCGTTGGCGAGTCCATAAGGCATCACAAGGTACTCATAGTGGCCGGTGGGTGTGACGAAGGCGGTCTTCCACTCGTCCACCTCACGTATTCGTATGAGGTTGTACACGCTGTGGAGGTCCAACTTCGTGAACACAGTGGCACCACGGAGATGTTACAGGGCAGCTGGGACGAGAGGAAGGGGATAATGGAATTTAATGGTGATGTTGTTGAGAGCACGGTAATCTATGCAGGGCCGCAAGCCTCCGTCCTTTTTTGCCACGAAAAAGAAACTCAAAGCAGCAGGGGAAGTGGATCGACGGATGTAACCTTGCTCCAGCGCCTTCTTGATGTAGTCCTCCATGGCCTTCTCCTCCGGGAGTGAGAGGGGGTAGATTTTTCCTCAGAGCACTGGCTCACCTGGCAGCAGATCGATGGCACAGTCCCATGGCCGATGGGGAGGCAGCTTGGAAGCCCGTTGGGGACAGAAGACGTCACTGAAGGGGCCGTAGCATGAAGGGACATCCACCGAACGTCTCTCTACCGGACTCTCGATGGACGTGGCTCAGACTGGGAGATCTTGGGGACGAGGAGATTGACGTACCAATGAAGAAGGGAAGCAGTCCAGGAAACAGCTATCGCCCCACTTCAGGACTTCTCCTGTCTTCCAGGAGATGACGGGGCTGTGCTGCTCCAACCATGGGCGCCCTAGGATGATGTCAGCAGGTGATTCCTCCAGAACCAGCAGATGTTGACGTTCCATATGGAGGATTCCCACTTGAATGCCGATGGGGCCCACGGAGCGACTGACCTGTTTCCGACTGAGGGGCCTTCCAGTTATCGATTGGATCTGGTAGATGGTCAGAGTAGCAGTCGTGCGGAGCTTGAGCTGACGGCAGAGGGTGCCCGAGATGAAGTTGCCGGCTGACCCAGAGTCGAGGAGGGCAGTAACTGGAAGGGAGATACTGGCAGCAGTAAGGTTTACAGTAGTGGTGAGTGGTTGCATTTTACGTAGGGAAGGATTGATAGCACTCACCATGGGACGTGGAGGATGGATGGGGCATTCAGAGATGTAATGCCCGGGAGTACCACAATACTGACATAAACTCTGGGTAAGCCGCCTCTGCCACTCAGCCGCTGTCAGTTGGGAATTCTCCAGCTGAATAGCCTCGTAGGCTGGTTCTAGAGGGCTGACACCATCTGGTCGGCGGAGAAAAGGAGAAAATGACGGCTGGCCCTGGTGTTCTTTGATACATGACTGCATACGAGTGGCGAAGCGGATGGAGAGTTGGATGAATCATTCAAGCCCGATGGTATCCTTGTATGCAGCGAGATGCAGCCGGACCCTGTCGGTAGGTCGTTATCAGGGATTGCTCGTTCCAACCACTGGAAGTAGCGAGTGTTCTAAACTGGAGGGCATACTCATTTACAGACAGTGATCCTTGTTTCAAATGATAGAGCTACTCACCAATACAGTAGACTAGTCCCAGGAGGGTTTTCCAAAAACTTCTTTGAAATGTGCAATGAAACCGGTGAGGTCTGAATCACAGGACTGTCATTGGACCACAGAGATTCCGCCCAATGGAGCGCTTTACCAGATAGCTGCGAAGTGATGAATGCCACCTTGGCGCAACGTGTGGGTACAGGTGCAGCTGCATCTTCAGGACCAGCGAACATTGAAGCAGGAATCCGTTGCATTCCTCCGCCGAACCAGAGAACCTTTTAAAACGTTTGCTGAAGTTTTCCATTTTTTACAGCTGCTAACCGTTATGCTAGCACTTCGAAGCTATATGTTATGCTGAAATGAGGTGACATGATCTGATATTGACAAATATAGGGCTTAAATATAGTTCTACCATGAAGACTCGGGAGACCAGATAAAGTATGATAACACCACAAGTTTATTAGCAGACCAGCAAGTATTAAATTAGAGGTTCTTTGGCGTAGGCCCCGTCCGTAGCGCTCGTCACGAGGGAAACGGACTCTGCATTTCCTACCTGAAGATGAAGACAGGGGAGCAGCCGACCCCCGGGAGGTATAGACAGGGACCGACCTGGTGGTGGTGGGGAGGATGGAGGCAATGCTGGCGTCAGCATCTGTGAACTCAGACATGTGTTAATTACCGATCTTTTATACTCTGAGAATTATGACTTGATTGGATAGGTCTGAATGTGATAAGTGACGTAACATTGAATCTTCCTGCCAGAACTTGCGCATAAGCTTCATAACTTTCTACAGTAAATACATACGGAGTAAAAAGACAAAGCCCAAATTGGGACAACCATAATAATATATGTATATATATATATATATATATATATATATATCGCACCATAATGCGCTAAATATAGGCTAATTTGGACCATGCATGTTTTTTCAATGGACAAACGATGATACTAGACATAAAATCATAACACTACTGAGTGTGTTCATTTTGTTGTTTTAGGTTAGAAGCCAAGTGGAAGAATTGCCATCGGACTAACCCCACAGCTGACAACCTGAGACACGCGTGCGCGCGCGCGCACACAGCTGCCTGCACGTTTGCAAACACACACATACACACATGCGCGCATCACCTTTACAACTGTTCAATTAAAATAAATGTACTTTGTTCCTTACAATTCATACGTGTCTGTTTTCTTTGGTTTGCCGAAATGTAAAATAAAATGTTGCTAACATTTGAAAGTCCCCTAAACGTCCCGAATGGCCGCTGGACGTCCTGTGAACGTCCTCACGGACGTCTTTGAAGACGTTCGCGGGACGTCAAGAGGACCCTACACATGGACGTCTGGGGGACGTTCGCTGAGGTCATTTAGTTTAGCTGGGTAGGCCTAATTACTAATCATTTGAAATACTGCAAATTAGTTTAATAAAATGGATTTATTGTGCACTTACCATACTGGTGTCACAGATTTCAATATTTGGTGGTTTAAATGCCCACTTGAGGTCTCTGTGAAAGATTTAAAGCAGTCTTTTAGTGGCTTTCAGACTGGTCACGTCTGTAACGGAGATCTGTCACGCCAACCCAAACTCACGACAATTCTTACATATTTTATGAGGTGGCTAATTCCTACGAATTTGTATGACCTTTGTATGTTCTGTGGAGAGCCATCCCTTCTTCATTCAGTGAATATTATTACTTTTGGTTTACCTAAATTGTAGAGACTTTTTTTGACACGTCCATAACGCATGTATATTTCTCTCATCTAAAATATAAAACGTGTGTGTAGACTGACATTCTTAATGTCTGGACTCCTTTAAAGGGATAGTTTACCCAAAAATGGAAATTCTGTCATCAATAATGTTTGTAACCAAGCAGATAGAACAACCATTACACTGTGAGAAAAAAGGGTACGGTTTGGGGTCCGTTTGTGAACACTTAGGGAACAAATAGTGAAGTAGTACCCTCAATGGGTCATAATCACACTTTATGGTACTCAAATGTACCATAAATGTACCTTTAATCCACAAATAAAGGTACAATTACTTGTGTGACAAAAGGAGTAAGCCAAAGTGTATGAAACAGTAAAAGCTTATTACTTAAGCTAAACATCCACAGTGATCTGATCTCAACCCAGAATAGATTAAACAAAGAGCAAGATATGAATGAATGAATTTTTTACTGAAGACGAAGCACAGAAATTCAGAGGTAAGTTTAATTTTAAGTAACTTTACTGTGAAAATTCGTTGGTTCCCTTTCGAGTCATATTCACCTTGACATTGCGTCTGTAGGCCTGCCTGACGCACGATTTCAAATCTTTGAAAACACTGACCTGACAAAAACAACGCATTGCTATTACATTTTAAGCTTATTGTTATTATTACAATTGTTTTTATCCATGAGTTAAGATATAACTTTTCTCATAATATATACTCTACCGCGAGACATTGCTCAATACGCTGTGAAAAAAGGCTATGAAACGGCCATAGAAACAGATGAAAACATCACGTTTTGTGGGTTTTGCTTTTCTATTCACTAAAGCTGGGTCTCAATTTATACAGATTTATACATTCAGTTTCCAAGAATTTTCTTTTTACTAACGTTATACGTGTTCTCTCTGGACGAACGCCTGTCCGGTTTAATTTTAACGCCTCTCCTGGTCAGTCTGAAACTAAATCATATAACTTACGAATATTATCCGTGTTGATTTATATCAGATATATTTTGTACATATTTAAATAACGTTCTTAACATATGTCCATGAGAGTCATAATCATTCAGTCCTGTCAATCATCACGAGAACAATGTAGGCTAAGCAGCAGGAGATCGATTCGTGCGTTGCAATCGAGCCCTTCCAAGTACAGCAAGTGAAATTTGTCTGCCATTATTTAGCAGAACTGGTTAACTAGTGAAATACTTTTATAGTCTTTGAACTGCTAATTTAAACGATTTTGCTTCTAATCACACTCTCTGAAAAAAAGTTAATTTCTCTGTTAGTACGCTAAAAGGTAGGCTACATATTGGTACCTTTTAGATTTTGTATCTTAGGGTACTACCCCATTGACATTGTTGTACCTTTTTTCAGAGAGTGTACAAGTACAGAGTTATTCTGAATTTTTCTAAATTACAGTAAGTTAATATTTTTTATACTGATGAATGTTCATTGAAAACGACATTGAATGTATTGTTGCTGTTAAAACATCCAGCTCACTGATAAATCTTTTTTTTTTCTTCAGAAAATTAGGTCGATGGGGAAACAATAGAGTGTGGCCTCACAGAGAACATGATCTAATATTTATTTCAAAACTTCCTTAAAAAGAACAGGCCAAATGTAACACATTTTTACACGAGGTGAAGGAGGTGGTAACACTAGAACCAGTGCCAGCAGAATCTTATCAACAAACTTTGACTACAGAAAAGTAAGTATAACATTGAGGTTTGTGTATTATATTAACCTTATGTTTAGTGATTGACCGATATTGATTGAAGAATCTCAGTTAACATGCTAAACGTCCAAAATGTGGAGTTATTATATTTATAGCATTTGATACAGTTAAGTAGTGCCCAATTTTTTAAACAGTGAGCAGAACACCATTTTATTTAGTCTCTATGTAAACTGAAATAGTAAATCACAGAAGCACAATTTCTATTCAGGGACAGCTGAAAAGAAAGAAAACATAACAGGGCCCACTTACCTCTAAACAACGAGACGGCAGCGTGAAATTTTCACACAGCACTAGAATACGGTTGTCAGCCCCATATTTTGTGCTTCTCAGCGCTGTCAAAATAAGTAACATCGGCCAAACAGAAAAACATAAGCCGATGGCGAAATTTATAAATGCCAATTATCGGACAACATGTCGGCTTTAGCAATATATCAGCCGACATCTTCATTGGTACATTATTAACCGTATGCATGTGTCACAGTAGAAAAATGTTCAGCATTGTGGCTAATCATCAGTATTTCTACAAATGCAAGTTCCCTTTCGTTCAGTCACTACGACGTAACGTTAGTGACTAACGAATGGGGGTTTCGCTTAGAAGCCTATCAACTTCGAGTTTTGAGAAAACGCCCAATGGCGTGCAATGCCATGGGGCATGCGGAATTTGCATACGTAGCTCCGCCTCACTGCGTGAGTATATAAGGAAGTACGAGGCAATATCGCATTATGTTTCTGCTTTCGGAGCCAAGAGTACCTACCTCTTCACTCCTACAGCCTTCTGAGACTCTGTCAGCTTCTTCGAGACGAGCAGCTTTCCAGTCGGTGTTGGTGTGACGGCGCGTTCCAGTGATCGCATACTTCCTGCCTGCTGATCTGTGCAGTGGTCTGCATCCAGCTGGTGTGTGTTTCCCTGGGCGCTTCGGCATCGACTGCAAAGTTTCCTCTCATAAAAGAGCTTGCACGTGACACGTCCTTTTCAGGATGTTTCGTCCGTGCACTTCTGGGTGCGGTAGATCGCTTTTTTCTTTTGACGGGCACGAGCGCTGTGTGACGTGTTTGGGCTTTCAGCACGCTCAGGAAGCGCTCGTGGATGACTCATGTTCCCTCTGCGGGAACCTGGCCATCTCAGTGCTTCGATCGAGACTCCGTGAATTCCGTGCTGATGCCGGAATGAGAGTCCCCTCCGCCACCCCCCAATCTGCGGTCTCCTCTGGAGGCGGCACTTTGGCTGGTGACCAGGGTGATCTGAGGGTGACGGTGTGGAACAAAGCTCCGACGCTAGTTCCTCGGCCCACACCCCCCTCTCAGGCACTTGACCCGGTCCGCGCTCAAGCGTCTACATCGGGGCCGGCTCCTGCTGTCCCGACTGTGGCGTTTGGCGCGGCGGAAGAGGAAGTGATGTCTATCGCCGCATCACAAGGTGGGCTGGAGTCATCTGAGGATGATGATTCGGCTGTGCTGCCACCTTCGGGTGCGCCAGCATTGCCCGAGTCGGACCCAGAGTTGACAGCCATGCTGTCTCGGGCCGCCGCGGCGCTTGGACTGGAGTGGAACCCTCCGCCTCAGCCTGAGCGTTCGCGGTTGGTTGATTGGTTTTTGGGGGCGGCGCGTCCACACACCGTTCCGGCCGCTCCTCCAATACCTTTCTTCCCCGAGGTGCATGAAGAGGTCGCGCGTTCCTGGAAGGCCCCGTTGTCTTCCCGTGAACGTTTGGCGGCCTCTTCCGCCTTCACCTCTCTCGATGGAGCCGCGGCTCATGGGTACACTGGGGTCCCCCCAGTCGAACGTTCTGTTGCGATGCAACTGTGTCCTCAGAGCGCTTCGTCCTGGCGTGGTGACCCAAAGCACCCCTCCAAAGCCTGTAGGTTTTCGTCATCCCTGGTGGCGAAGTCCTATAGAGCTGCGGGGCAGGCCGCCGCTTCTTTGCATACCATGGCAACTCTTCAGGCTTACCAAGCCAAGTTGCTGTGTGATATGCACGAGAGAGGGGCTGATCCAGGACTCAGCAATGAGTTGCGTGCCGCCACCGACCTCGCTCTCCGGGCGACGAAGGTGACCGCACGCTCCCTGGGTCAGGTGATGTCCACAAATGTGCTCCAGGAGAGACACCTATGGCTCAACCTGTCTGATATGCGCGACGCTGAGCGAACACGTTTCCTCAACGCCCCCATATCGCAGGATGGGCTATTCGGCGGAGCGGTCGAGAGCTTCGCCCAACAGTTCTCGGCCGCTCAGAAGCAGACTGAGGCAATAAAATACATCCTGCCCCGGCGGTCAGCTGCTGCCTCCACCCCACCGCCCGCGCAGGTGCCTCAGCCTGCTCGCCGCCGAGGACGCCCTCCCGCGGCTTCCTCCGCCTCTGCGCCACCCAAGCAGCAGCCTCCACCCGGGCCGCGCAGAGGCAGCCGCAGGAAGGCGTCCCAGTCCGCTCCAGCCCCGCAGCCCGCGAAGAAACGCCAGGCTAAGCGGCGCTCCTGATGCGGACGGCTCAGGGATGGGCAGTTCTTTCCAGGAGACGGCGGCAGGGCCGCTCCTTCCCCCGGTGGAGGGCCGGGGGAGAATCTTTTGTTCAGCTGCTGGCCCCCGGGTCAGCAGCACCCTAATGTGGTTAAAGAAAGAACTGACAACCCCATCCCTGAGCCCCCAGAGATCGGTGACGGCAGTGCGCGCCACCCTCGGGTCTCGCCACTCTCGTCCCTCTCTGTCGCCAGCCCCCTGGCAGAGCAGACCCCTGTGGAACGCGAGTCCTTCCCTGGTCTCCTCTGTCAGGGCGCAGCCGTTAACCGTGCTCCGACCCGGGGACGCCCAACAGCCTCCCCTGTCCGCGCCGGTAACGCTGCCTCGCTGCCCCACCCGGGGTACGTCTGTCGTCCGTATGACCCCGTTGGTGCAGTCTCTGGAAGCCTGGCTTCAGCTTCCGGGGCTGTCCCGCTGGGTTGCCCGGACCATCAGGCTCGGCTACGCGATTCAGTTCGTGCAGGCTCCTCCCCGTTGCAGGGGAGTCTGCTATACCATGACCGGGGCCCATGCTCCCGTCATGCGTGCGGAGATTGCCACTCTACTGGCGAAGGGTGCGATCGAGCCTGTCCCTCCAGCCGAAATGAGGTCGGGGTTCTACAGCCCCTACTTCATTGTACCCAAGAAAACCGGTGGGTTACGGCCAATCCTGGACCTTCGCATCTTGAACCGATCCCTTCACCGGCTTCCGTTCAAGATGTTGACTGCGAAACGCCTTTTCGAATGCGTTCGTCCGTACGATTGGTTTGCAGCGATCGACCTGAAGGACGCCTACTTCCATGTCTCCATCCTTCCTCGACACAGACCGTTCCTACGGTTTGCTTTCGAGGGGCGAGCATACCAGTACGCAGTTCTCCCATTCGGGTTATCTCTGTCCCCTCGCGTCTTCACGAAGATTGCCGAGGCAGCCCTTGCGCCCCTTTGGCAGCACGGGGTCCGCATCCTGAACTACCTCGACGACTGGCTCATACTAGGCCACTCTCGAGAGCAGGTTTGCGGACACAGAGATCTGGTTCTCCACCACTTAACCCGTCTGGGCCTTCGGGTCAACTGGGAGAAGAGCAAACTTTGCCCCGTGCAGAGGATCTCTTTTCTCGGTATGGAGATCGACTCGGTCGCCATGTACGCGCAGCTTTCGAGCGAGCGCGCGCAGTCTCTGCTGACTTGCCTCCGACAAATCGAGAGCAAGAATGCGGTTCCACTGAAACTATTTCAGAGGCTCCTGGGGCATATGGCATCTGCAGCCGCGGTAACGCCGCTCGGATTGCTTCATATGAGACCGCTTCAGCACTGGCTTCGCGATCGAGTCCCGAGATGGGCATGGCTGTCTGGCACGCTCCGGGTCCAAGTGACTCGGGCCTGCCTACAGACGCTCACCCCGTGGTCGAACCTCAGCTTTCTACGGGCAGGTGTGCCCTTAGAACGAGTTTCCAGGCATGTTGTCGTATCGACGGATGCCTCTGCCACGGGCTGGGGTGCCATGTGCAATGGACAAGCAGCCGCGGGCTCCTGGACAGGACCCCAGCGCCTCCTGCATGTCAATTGCCTCGAGTTACTGGCAGTACGGTTCGCCCTGCACCGCTTCCGAGCGCTGCTGAAGGGTCAACATGTGCTTGTCCGGACAGACAACACGGCCGTAGTAGCGTACATCAACCACCAGGGCGGTCTACGCTCCCGCCGCATGTCTCAACTCGCCCGCCATCTCGTTCTATGGAGTCAGAAGCGCCTGAGGTCCCTTCGTGCTGTCCATATTCCGGGAGTCCTGAACCACGCAGCCGACGAGCTCTCGCGGTTTCAGCCTCTCCCGGGAGAATGGAGACTCCATCCCCGGACGGTTCAGCTGATTTGGGAACAGTTCGGCGACGCACAGGTAGATCTGTTTGCCTCCCACGACTCTTCCCACTGCAGCCTGTATTATTCCCTGACCGAGGGCACGCTCGGCACGGATGCACTGGCGCACAGCTGGCCGCGGGGCCTACGCAAATATGCGTTCCCCCCAGTGAGCCTACTCGCACAGCTTCTGTGCAAGATCAGGGAGGACAAGGAGCAGGTCCTTTTGGTCGCCCCGTACTGGCACGGCCGGACCTGGTTCCCCGAACTCATACTCCTTGCGACAGCCCCTCCCTGGCCTATTCCTCTGAGACCGGACCTCCTTACTCAGAGACGGGGCACCCATTGGCACCCGCGTCCCGACCTTTGGAACGTCCACGTGTGGCTCCTAGACGGGACCCGGCAGGTTTGAGTGGCCTACCACCTATGGTGGTCGCCACCATCACTTCCGCTAGGGCAGAGTCCACTCGGCATGCCTATGCGTTGAAGTGGAACCTCTTCGTCACCTGGTGCTCTTCCCGCCAAGAAGACCCCTGGAAATGCCCGATCGGGTCCGTGCTTGAGTTTCTCCAAGAGGGGCTGGAGCGAAGGCTGTCTCCCTCCACCCTCAAGGTATATGTGGCCGCAATATCTGCCCACCACGATCTCTTGGAGAATAAAAAGGTAAGTCAGCACGACCTGGTCATCAGGTTTCTGAGGGGAGCTAGGAGACTGAATCCTCCTCGCTCTCCTCTCGTACCCTCTTGGGACCTCGCAGTAGTGTTAACTGCTCTCCAGAGACCTCCCTTTGAGCCTTTGCGGTCGGTTGATATTAAGTTTCTGTCTATGAAGACGGCTCTGCTGACCGCATTGGCCTCAGTCAAGAGGGTCGGGGACCTGCAGGCATTTTCGGTTGACGAAGCGTGCCTGGAATTCGGGCCGGCTAACTCTCACGTGATCCTGAGACCCCGGCTTGGATATGTGCCCAAGGTTCCCACCACTCCGTTTAAGGACCAGGTGGTGAACCTGCAAGCGCTGCCTTTGGAGGAGGCAGACCCAGCCTTGGCATTGCTCTGTCCAGTACGCGCCCTTCGCGCCTACGTAGACATGACGCAGTGTTTCAGGACCTCAGACCAGCTCTTTGTCTGTTTTGGTGGAGAGCGGAAGGGAAGTGCTCTCTCAAAGCAAAGGCTGTCTCACTGGATAGTGGACACCATTGCTTTGGCTTACCAGCAGCAAGGCCGACCATGTCCCCTTGGTGTGAGGGCACACTCCACCCGGAGTGTGGCCTCCTCTTGGGCTCTAGCGCATGGCGCCTCGCTAGCAGACATCTGCAGAGCTGCAGGCTGGGCGACACCCAACACATTCGCCAGATTCTACAATCTCCGAGTGGAGCCAGTGTCCGACTATGTACTCGCCCCCCCGAGGGGCCGGTGATGGGCCAGGCTCAGGTGTCTTCGCTTGCTCGCCACTCCACTCCACGGACTGGATACGTGCGATTTTTCCTCAGGTGAGCTCCCCGAGAGCCCTGAGCTCCTCCAGCACTGTCGACGCCGACATCAGTTCAGTCTGCCCTTTCGAGCCCAGACCCTCATGTCCGGCCAGGTGCCCCATGTGCATGGTTCCCTCCGGCGACCCCCACATGTGTATTTCACCGTAAGTCTCCGCAGTGAGCGGGTTTCTTCCCTTGGCGTGTCCCCGCCACCCCTAGGGTTAAAAATCCACCTTCGGCTGGTACCCTAGAGATCTTCCATATGCAACACTCAGCGGGTCATATGTGTCTCTTAAGTCCTCCCCACGGGTAGGCATTTTTGGCATTTCCTCACTGGGATATGCTTCCCAGTGTACCTTGGTATTCCTGTGTTAAGTGGGAGTCCTTCGTCCGTACTAGTCTTACGACAGGGTACTCACACTTACGCAGGGCACTGGAAGACAGCTGAGTGGCGGGATTATATTGGGACCCCCATTCGTTAGTCACTAACGTTACGTCGTAGTGACTGAACGAAAGGGAACGTCTCGGTTACGGATGTAACCCTCGTTCCCTGAGGAGGGAACGGAGACGTAACGTCCCCTTGCCACATCGAGCTGTGCTACCTGGAACGCAGGAGTTCAGTCTTGGCTCCTCAAGCAGGTAACATAATGCGATATTGCCTCGTACTTCCTTATATACTCACGCAGTGAGGCGGAGCTACGTATGCAAATTCCGCATGCCCCATGGCATTGGCACGCCATTGGGCGTTTTCTCAAAACTCGAAGTTGATAGGCTTCTAAGCGAAACCCCCATTCGTTAGTCACTAACGTTACGTCTCCGTTCCCTCCTCAGGGAACGAGGGTTACATCCGTAACCGAGACGTTCTTAACTACTACCCCATCCTCACTGCAGAAATGCAACTAGTGTCAGACTGCCTGCTGGATTTGCCATTCCAGCCTTTCGTAGAGATCTTCAGGCCAAGCATGAGTTCTTTAAGAAGCCACGATAGAACCAGGGCTTAAAAACGGAAAAAAATATCAATCGGTTCACTCCGAGCAGAATCGATATTATAGCGTTTCCGTTTTTGCGTTCCTCAATAAAAATTACTGTTCCGAAAACGGTTTGATTTGAAAAAATACCGGTTAATAACGTTATTTTAATTTAGCCTATACTTTAAACAAATATGTATAAATAGACTTATTTTCACTCAATGATAATATAACGCATGGTAATTAAACTTGAATATTTATTTCATAACATTTTTAAAACCACAACAGAAATACATGCATTAATTACAAAGCATAAACAGCGGACCTGTTTTGGAGCGTTAGACAATCTAAAGTGGCCTCTTATGCCTATTCTTTTCAGAAGAGTGATAACATTCTTTGTAACGTTACATAACTTTTTTTCAACACGACACGAAAAATTTATAAATAAAGAATAAATAAACTGGATAACTATTGCTCTTTTAATGCACTGTCAACTGGTAATTTCAAAGCAAACACTGCGCAACACGTCCTTGCATCACATAATCAAATTCAGTCAGCTAATAAAGCTTGATCATTTAATGCAATATAACATACCATTTAATACGAAGCATCAACCGTCTATATAGAAAATATTTTCCTGTATTGGCAATCTGAAAGACTATAGGAAAAATGTTTGATAGATGCTATAGCCTACTTGGATAGGCTTAAACGGAATCCACAAACTAGCCTAAATCAGTCTATTTGAGCTTAAAGTCCGTACTGCTTATTTAAACGTTCGAAAAGAATGTCCTCCAATACTTGCGCTTTCATTGTAGACCTCAGCGGGGAAAGAAATGTACTTGAGGCATGAAAATGCGCGCTCTACACTGATGGTAAATTCATAGATGACTGCTGCGCGGGCATTTCACTCACGCTTGATCCGTCAACGTCACATGCTGGACTACTCATTTCATGATTGGTCACTGCCAAATAAAAATATTAAAGAGAACGATAAAATAACGTTATTAACCGGTTAATGGTCATTTCAAATTAACGTTTCTGTTCAGAACGATTCAAATTGATTTTGATTTCGTTTTCGTTTTTGTTCCTCTTAAAATTTCGTTCGTTTCCGGTTTTCGTTTTCGTTCCTTGAACCGGTTCGGAGCCCTGGATAGAACACACAATGTAAGTCAGCAACTTGTAAAGCAACATAAATACTTTGAATGCACATCTGTGAAGCAGTGCTTCGTTGACATGCATTTGAAGTATTTGTTACTTAAAAGTAATAAGAATTAAAAATTGTTATTTTTTGTATTATTAAATACGTTTCTAAGGGGCCAATTGGCTTTCAGGTCCTGTAAAACCTATTTCATACGTCCACAGACATCCAAATGGGTCCCTAGTCAGAGGTTCAAATATTGAACCTGTTTCGCACGTGCACAGACGTTCGCATGGAGTCCTAGTCAGATGTTCAGAAATTGAAATAGATTTGCACGTCCATAGACGTCCGAAAAGGGTCCCTTGTCAGACGTTCAGATACTGAACCAGTTTTGCACGTCCACAGATGTACAAAAGTGGGTCTGAACTGACAGGCGTTATACAGACATGATCTGAACGTCTATCTAACGTCGCATGTTTGCTGTGAAATGAAGATAGAATTGTAACTTTTGGGTGAACTGTCCCTTCAAGTGTTCTGACCTACTTTTAATTTATACATCCAAAATTTGACAAATTCTGTGACATACCATTTTAATGAATGATTCTACACGTTCTCCGCACAGAAATCATAGGGCCCTAATTTAAAGACATTGAATTTAAGACGTTCTGCTTCAATTTAAGACATTAAGGCCTTAAATTGTGGAAGGTCAAATTAAGAATTTAAGACCCACAGAAACCCTGCATTTCTCTTAATTCAAGGTGGCGGACACAAACTCCGGCACAAGATCAGCGCTGTTAAACGGGACAGAGATTGAGCGATTACACTTGAATTAGACTTCGGTTTCATTTTTACTTCTATTTCTTAAACGATCTTAAATCTGGGCAATATGTATTAAACTATAACATGCTATAGTGTTAAATATTATTGAAAATAAATGAATATCAGCAAGCCAGTGGTTGTGTTGAGTATAAAGTTTAGAGATTTAAGTTCATCCGTAGACATTAATTAATGTATGAAGTAAAGTAAACTAGTATAGGCTAATAGTAAAAAATAAAAATAAAAAAAATAAAAAAAAAATTAACAATGCTGGGTTAAATAAACAATCCAACATGTGTTTCTGTTCTAGATTACCAAAATAGTGTTGTTTTTAACCTAGTGTTTTTAAGAGTGTAGAATGAGGTTTGAATTTGTGTTGCATCAAATAATTCAGAATTTGCATTGTGCCATTTTAGCGAAAAAATAAAATAAATAATATATTGCGGAAAGAATTATACCTTTAGAAAGGCAACAAGTTGAGGGTAACAGGGTTGTCAATATCACACTTTAATTGAATGCAGTGTTTATGTAGAGTATGCTGGTCATTCCCAGGTAATGCATGAACGGATAAGACAATTACTTTGAATGCAATAGAAGTGGCTTTAGATTGAACCATCTGCCACGTGCACTACTGATGTACAAGTGTTGTGCAAAACAATGAAACTACAACAAGGCACTGTTTAGAAAGACTTTAATGCTGATATTTGGCACCAGTTTTGACTGACAGCAGAAGTTCAGGAGTCTTTACTCCAATAATAGGCGGGATGTCCAGTAAATGACCTGATCGTCCAGTTAGGCTTTGTTTTGTGATAATGACCGGCTGACTGTGCATTAGATTTACTGTTGAATGACATGGTTCATGTTCGTTTATCATAGTATGATGGTCAATTATTACATTTAATATGCTGTTCTTGTCGTCCTCATACACCTGAAAGAGAAAACAGATTTAGTTGATCTGCAGTGTGTGTCAGTCCGAGTGTTTGATTGAGACTCACATCACCTTAATCACAGCAGTACATGTGAACATCATTGAGAGCGGTGTCATCTCCATCTCTCTGTGGCTTTTCTATCTTCGTGCTGATGCCGCAGATTCCTCTTCCCTCACACTTTGGGCTCCAGTCGCCCCACTCACCCCAGAATGTGCCGTCACCCTCCAGCTCAGAACCATCACTGCATTTGAACCTGGACAAAATTCAGATGTGACAATATTATGATGCAATATCTAATTGTGCTGTTGGATAGAATGTCAGTCACGTGATTGCCTGCAGCCTCTTGTAAGCGGCTTAATCACAAACACGAACTGCATGATGAGGGAATCCCGAGTCCTTAATTAAATAACAAAATAAAACCAGATTGACTTACAGCACCACATGCTCACCTGATGTTGTTTGTTGCCATCTCATCTCCATTTCTTTGGTAAGATTCGACTCTCAGCTGGAAAGCTGACAAATATCCAGAAGGACAATATTTGACATCTGTCCACTGACCCCAGCTGAAGAAAAGACACAGAGGTTTCTCGATCAAATCAAAATCCTCAATGTACTTCTCTAGCTTAAACACTTAATGCAAGAATTGTTCATCTAAGTCCATTACTATCCCATGTCGGACGCAATCGAGGTGATGCCATTTGAGGATAAACCTTCTTTGGACCGATCGGCACAGTAAAGACGAATCCCATTGAGCGCTGTATTATCACCATCAATAGGATATTCCACCTTAAAACAACAACAACAACAACAACATTGAGACGATCTTCCATTTGAAAGAGAGTTAACTCTAACCTAATCCATAGTAACATTAACAGGGTTTCTGGTTTTATGAAGGTACATTTAAGTTTAAAATTAAAATTTAAGGAATACATTTAAGGGAACATAACACGTCAATATATCAATATCCAATGAGTTGCATTCGTGACGTCAAATAATAAACAATTTCCAACAGATCTCCATAACTTATTTTATTTTGACAAAAAAACATTTTTAAAAGTTTTGAGATAAGAAATCTCATGAAATCTTGTTAAAATGATTTTGTGATTAAAACAAGAAAACGTGTGCCAGTGGGCTCTTAATCCCAATGGAAGTAATTTTCATACCCAATGACAGATATTTGTTCTTGCATAAAATCACTTAATTGTGTTCATTTTCTCAGAAAACAAGACTTAATGTCTTCATTTTGCATGTCAAGTAAATGTGTCTTGATTTAAAGATTTGACCTAGAACAAAAAAATCCTGAGGAAGAACATTTTTTTTTTTTTATATACACTTTTATTTATTAAATTATTTTATGGTAAATTAAATTTCGTTGACTCTTACATCTTCGGAACACAATTGAATATATTTTTTAATAAAATCGGAAAGAGCAACTACCACTTTGATGCTAGAGATCGTAAAACTAAATCATAGGAATCAAGCGGTTTATTCCAATTTTACTGAAGAGACTCGATCGCTTTATATGATGAAGGAAAGTCTTAAGGGTTCGGAACGACATTAGGGCCAGTAAATGAAGACTTTAACTTTTTAACTTTTCACCAATTAACTTTTGGGTGAACTGTCCCTTCAAGTGTTCTGACCTACAATTGATTCATTCATCCAAAATTTGACAAATTCCGTGACATTCTGTGTACAATGATTCTAAAATTCCATCCACGTTTTCTGCACAGAAATCATAGGGCCCTAATTTAAAGACATGATATTGAATTTAAGAGTTTCTGCTTCAATTTAAGACATTAAGGCCTTAAATTGTGGAAGGTCAAATTAAGACTTTAACGGCCGTTTCACATCGCAAGTGTGAGCAGTGCGTGAGCGTCACGTGCATGAGTATTCACACTGGAAGCGTTTGTACAGTGTCAAAGCAGCAGCTCCAACACTATATATAGTGCTCACTTATATCATATGCGAGTATTTCTTTATAAAGACAACTAGCCTATATTTGTTTTTAGAATGTGGTAATTTATAAACTTGATGGTCTTGAAACGTTGTTAACATGGGGAGGTGTAGGCAGCAATATTCGCATGTAAATGGTAAACGACAAACACAACCAAGAAAACTGCGATCATGTGGTTTCCTTCATACTTTGAAACGCTTACAAGACCGCAAACTCCGCAGACAAAAAAAAAAAACGCACTGTTGTTTGTTTTGGGTAGAGTCTAGAGTCTGTGTAGCCTAAAATAATGTTTATATATATAATACTATACTTTAACCCAAGCTGAATAATTAAAATGGTTTAAATGGGTAAATTTTCTAAATATCTTTTTATTTTTATTTTGACACACTTCAGTTATTTTTAAAACACACTACACGTGCTTCTTGTGTGCATTTGTGTGAAATCATATTTATTTTGTCCATTAAAAGTGTGCTTTCACTTTAATTGAGCGTCAGCAGCGCAGCAAAAATAGGCTCAGCGCCGAAACCCCCGCTTCAAGGTGCTGATCCACTTGTCCATGCAACACTTCTGTCGTGCCACATTCCACTTTATTCCAATGGGTGATGTCAAGCGACTTAAACGCGCCAGCAAAGCATTCCGGGAAGGCGGCGCTGCATTTGAACAAATGCCACACGTCAAAAAAGCTGGCCGAAGCTCAACTTTATGCAAATTAATCCGACGCGACTATCCAATAGAAGTAGAGCACATGGAGACGGAGGAAGTCTCTAGCCGGTCCTTTGTTTTTCATTCCCCGCTGGCTCAAACACACACCCATAGCGGTAAACTTGAGGAACGCCCATCAACATACACATGAGGGGAAACGTCACAACACCACGCTTCAGTCGTGCCGCAAAAGTGGATCTGTACTGTCACATGCTACTCCTGCTCCCGGTGTGAATTCACTCATTGATTAACATGGGCGCCGAAAAAAATACACACTGCTCACGCACTGCTCACGCTTGCGGTGTGAAACGGCCGTAAGACCAACAGAAACCCTGCATTTCTCCTCATGCTCTCTGGTATTACACATACACTTTAAAAATCAGGTGCAGTTTCCTGGAGATAATTAAATAACTAACAGCAACTCTTCAGTAAATGAACCTTTGAAGCACTAAAACACCCCCATATTAGCCCATAAATGCCCAACTTACCCTCAGACTAAACCCATAGGTGTACGCTCCATCGGGACACATGCTCTTAGTCCTCCAAGTTCCCCAGGTCCCTCCATTCAGCACAGTCAGCTCTGATCTGTGTTGTCTGCCTATGCTCTGGTCAGAACGACTCTCTATGTTCTGAACGCTCACATGCTGCCCAATAATGGCTAGCAGTGAAAACGCAATGGAAAAGAAGTGATGCATTGCTACAGCTCTGACCTGATTGAGAGATGAATCTTCAGATTATCTGCAGCCTCAAAGCGATCAGTGATCAGTTGTAAACGGGCGGCTCAACCCCTGTGATGTGAGAATGATCAGGCAGACTCAGAGACAGTGCAGAACCACAACACTCTCGAGTGAAGCCTCAGATTTATACACAAGATTGAGCTGAATCATCCATGATGGCCATCCAAACACAGCATTAAAAGATTAACCCCTACCATATATGGCATTTTTTTAAAAAAAATTCTTTGTTTAACAGTGTGTACTTTGATCTTAACACCTTTGACCTTATTATCTATTCTCAGGTTAGGTAAAGTAAGTCGGGTCAATGACAATTTGGTCAGAAGACTTCTCTGTGGGATGTTATTGCTCAAAGCCTTAAAAAACTAAAAATCAAAGCCTCTGTAGTTTTAGTTATCATTTAAATTTATTTTAAATGGTTACTTTACTTACTTAAATGTATTTAATTATTAAAGCGTAAAATACAATAATCATGCTTTGAATCAAAGGTGTAGTCAGCTCTGGGCTTCTAGGCTTCAGGACTTTGATTACTTTCATTTCACGAGTTCGCACTTACATATAAAGTTACATGCACGCCAGGCTCCACCCCTTCACTACCACAACGATCCCTGTCACCGGAATACTGAGCACACACACCTGCACGTCATCATCACTGCAATCACCACCCTGCACTTAAGCACCACGCTCACACTCAGTCACTGTCCGGTAACGTTTGCACATGACCCTACATGCTTGCTTCCTCGGACTCACCTGACTACTTTCCTGATCCCCAACAAACCCTGAGTGTCTCCTCGTCTCGTCTCGTCCTGTCTCCTGGTCCTCGTCTCCTTCGATCAATTGTTCCTGTGTTCAGATCCCAAGACGTATTGTATTACCAACCATTCCAGCATTACCAGATACTCTCACTCAGACTCTCACCGCACTTGCTCACTTCCTGGTTTCAAAATAAACTCTGCTTTCACCTGCCTCTGTTATCCGTGTCTAACTCTGTTTGTAACAGAATACCGGACCAACACAGCGCACCAGGATGAGCACCCCGGATCCATTCCAAGAATTCTCGTCGACGCCGTTCGGCGAGCTCTTCCCACCAGCGCACCTGCACCTTCACCGGCGAGCACTTCCGGGATCCACACAACCACTTTTTCGCCCCCCGAGTACGCCAGTCCCATGGCCAGACCGGCGCCCTTCTCTGGTTCGGTGGAGGATTGCAACGGATTCCTTCTGCAATGTTCGCTGGTCCTGGAGATGCAGCCGCGCCTGTACCCCAACGATCGCGCTAAGGTAGCGTTCATCACATCTCAACTCTCCGGTAAAGCGCTCGGTTGGGCGGAATCCATGTGGTCCACAGACAGTCCAGTGATCCAGACCCTGTCGGGGTTCCTGTCTCACTTTAAGGAGGTCTTTGGGAAACCATCATGGGATTCGTCGATCAGAGAACAGTTATACCATCTGAAACAAGGTACCTCCACAGTTAATGAGTATGCTCTACAGTTTCGAACCCTCGCTGCTGCTAGTGGATGGAACGAGCAGTCCTTGCTTACGACCTACCGACAGGGTCTGGATCCTCGGGTGCGGCTGCATACGAGGATACCATCGGGCTAGAACGCTTCATCCAACTCTCCATCCGCTTCGCCTCTCGTATGCAGTCGTGCATCGAAGAGCACCAGGGCCAGTCGTCCTTGTTCCTCCACCGACCAGGTGATGTCAGCACTCCAGAACCCAACCCCGAGCCCATGCAACTGGAGAACTCCCGACTGACGTCAGCTGAACGGCAGAGACGGCTGACCCAGAATCTCTGTCTCTACTGCGGTCTACCTGGGCATTACATCTCAGAATGCCCAGTCCGTCCTCCTCGACCCATGGTGAGTTCAATCATTCCTTCACTCTCTAAAATGAAGCCACTCACCACAACTGTGAACCTTACTGCTGCTGCAATCTCCCTTTCAGTTACTGCCCTCCTCGATTCTGGGTCAGCCGGGAACTTCATCTCGGGAACCCTCTGCCGTCATCTCAAGCTCCGCACGTCTGCAACTTCGACGATCTACCAGGTCCAGTCGGTAACGGGCAGACCACTCAGTCGGAGGCAGGTTAGTCGCTCCGTGGGCCCCATCGGAGTGCAAGTCGGATTCCTCCACATGGAGCGACTACACCTGCTGGTTCTGGAGGAATCCACCGCTGACCCAAGCCTTCCAGACCCTAAAGGACACCTTCACGACAGCCCCCCTCCTGGTCCATCCTGATCCCGAGCTTCCCTTCGTCGTGGAGGTGGATGCCTCTACCACCGGGGTGGGTGGGGTCCTTTCTCAGCAGCAGGGGAACCCCAGCCGTCTCCATCCATGTGCCTTCTTCTCCCGCAAGCTCAGCCCGGCGGAGGTTAACTATGACATCGGCAACCGAGAGCTCCTTGCCATCAAGCTCGCACTGGAGGAGTGGAGGCACTGGCTAGAGGGCTCCAAACATCCGTTCCTGGTCCTGACTGACCATAAGAACCTGGGGTATCTCCGAGAGGCAAGACGACTCAACCCCCAACAGGCTCGCTGGGCACTCTTCTTCACGAGGTTCGACTTCCACATTTCCTACCGGCCAGGGGCCAAGAACATCAAGGCGGATGCCCTTTCCCGCATCCACGGCCCAGAGGAACGTTCCGAGAAAGAAGAGGAACCCATTCTCCCAACGAAGCTCTTCCTCAGTCCCATCACATGGTCAGAAGAGACCCTGCCCTCTACCAATGCCTCCACCAACGTGCCGCCGGGCTGTCCTCCGGGCTTGCAATACATCACTCGAGCACAACGCATCCCTCTGATTCACTCCTCACATACATCACTGGGCACTGGTCACCCTGGGGTCAATGAAACCCTCTCGCTGCTACGCCAGTGCTTCTGGTGGCCACACATGCCAGCTGATGTCAGAAGGTACGTGAGGGGATGCTGGGAATGCGCCATGGCCAAAAGCCCTCGACACCTGCCAGCTGGGAAACTCCTGCCTCTGCCCGTTCCCAACCGTCCGTGGTCACACCTAGGGGTGGATTTCATCACAGACCTGCCCAATTCAGAGAACTGTACCTGTATCCTCGTAGTGGTCGATCGCTTCTCGAAGTCCTGCCGGCTGCTCCCACTACGAGGACTTCCCACAGCCCTAGAGACCGCGGAAGCCATGTTTAACCACGTCTTCCGGTATTATGGCATTCCCGAAGATATCGTATTTGACAGAGGTCCTCAATTCATTTCTAAGGTATGGAAGGCCTTCTTTGCACTCCTAGGTGTGACCGTCAGCCTCACGTCCGGATACCATCCTCAGACGAATGGGCAGACGGAAAGAAAGATCCAGGAGATTGGCCATTTCCTCCGTACCTTCTGTCACGGCCCCCAGGACTCCTGGAACCAGTTCCTAGGATGGGCGGAGTACGCACAGAACTCACTTCGACAATCCACCACCGGCCTGACACCTTTCCAGTGCATACTCGGCTATCAACCGCCCCTCTTCCCCTGGTCTGGGGAACCCTCCGACGTTCTTGCGGTTGACTACTGGTTCCGGGAGAGTGAGAGGGTCTGGGACTCAGCCCATCACCAACTTCAACGGGCACTCTGCAGACGCAGGTTGACAGCCGACCTTCACCGCTCCGACGGTCCGACATTCCAGGTGGGGCAGAAGGACTGGCTGTCCACCCGGGACATCAGACTGCGTCTGCAGTGCAAGAAGTTGAGTCCCAGGTTCATTGGCCCCTTCGAGATCCTGCAGCAGATCAATCCGGTGACGTATAGACTCCAACTACCACCTCAGTACCGGATTCACCCCACTTTCCACGTGTCTCTCCTGAAACCTCACTACCCCTCTGTTTCTGTTTCCCCAGAGCCTGGCGTTACTCCGGAACCTCCCCCTCCTCTTCTAGTTGATGACGGCGCAGCATATCAGATCCAGGACATCTTGGACTCCCGGCGTTGTGGTGGTCAACTACAGTACCTGGTAGACTGGGAGGGGTACGGCCCTGAAGAAAGATCGTGGGTACCCAGGCATGACATCCTTGATCCGAATCTACTAGAGACATTCCACGCTACCCGCCCTGATCGACTGGCACCGCGGGGTAGAGGTCAACCACCACGGCGTCGGGGTCCTCGGCCCTCAGGAGATGGCCGTGGAGGGGGGGGGGGGTAATGTTACATGCATGCCAGGCTCCACCCCCTCACTACCACAACGATCCCTGTCACCGGAATACTGAGCACACACACCTGCACGTCATCATCACTGCAATCACCACCCTGCACTTAAGCACCACGCTGACACTCAGTCACTGTCCGGTAACGTTTGCACATGACCCTACATGCTTGCTTCCTCGGACTCACCTGACTACTTTCCTGATCCCCAACGAACCCTGAGTGTCTCCTCGTCTCGTCCTGTCTCCTGGTCCTCGTCTCCTTCGATCCATTGTTCCTGTGTTCAGATCCCAAGACGTATTGTATTACCAACCATTCCAGCATTACCAGATACTCTCACTCAGACTCTCACCGCACCTGCTCACTTCCTGGTTTCGAAATAAACTCTGCTTTCACCTGCCTCTGTTATCCGTGTCTAACTCTGTTTGTAACATATAATTTATAGAGAGTAATTTAAAGCGTATTTGGCGTGCTGTCCGGGGGGAGGGCTTCGAGCTCGGAAATAGGCCCGAACCCAGAGTACCCCCCCCGTATATGTACCTCCTGTTGTTGATTGAATTGATTAGTTTAGTATGCTCCACTCGTGTTTAATTAGGTTTTAATTATCTGGACGTGCTCCACTTGGGTTTGATTAGGTTATTTTATTTGATTAGGTTATTTGATTATCTGACGTGCTCCATTGTTCAGATTATCACGGTTATGGTTTAATTATATATGGTTTAATTATCTGGACATGCCAAAACTTCACTTAGAGTAAAAAGTGTGGAGAAGGGGTGGTGGAGGGTTGCTGATAACTGTCAACAAACAGAGGTAGGACTGCTGCGTATATATACCTATTCAAGCGTATGGGACACTTAGTGGGTTCAGTTGTAATGCCACTTAAGCCGCGTTTCCACCGCAGGAACTTTACCCCGGAACCACGAACTTTGGGGGGGGAACTCGGTGTGTTTCGACCGCAGGAACCAGGGTCTAAATGAAGTTCCGGGTAAATATTTCCCCCTCCAAACGACCCTCCTTGCGAGGTGGTACTTTTGAAAAGTTCGCGAACTTTCGGGGGTGGGACTTGGGCGCTGAACATGCTGATTGGTTGAGCTCTCGCAGCATTTTTTTTCCCACCGCCATATTTACAAGTCTTTTGCGAGGTGGGTTTCGTGGGTTCTGCGTTCAGTAAATATTTTCTTTGCAACAATGGAGTTCAACAAAAAATTCGAATGATGGACCGACGACGAGGCTCAGGCTTTATTGAGCATATAAGCGGAGGAGGACATCCAGCGGGAACTGGAAACTGTGACCCGCAATGAAAAGGTATAACGTTACCTGAAGATATCGACTCGGTTCCATTCACACTGGAAAACAGTGCAGAGAGAAGTTGAAGAAATTAAGACAAGATTACAAGAAATTAAAGGATAACAACCGGAGCGTTCCGACCGGCGTATTGTTGGGACACAGACCGTCCTTTTCTGGTAACTTGCGGTAACGAAAGACTCGGCTAGTGCGTTGTTGGAAACCATCCAGGAATCCGAGTGGGTTGAAGGTAAATATCTCATCTTGGTATCATCTATTAAACTCATTGCAGTGTTTAAACACGTTGCAGCAACTTTTTTCAACGTGCTTTTCCAGGTGTAATGAGTGGCCCTGATGAATTGCAGGCAACGGAGACCAGCGTGTTTTTTATAAAGCTGACAAAAATGTGTATATATTTAAAAACTGATGTGTAATCCTTAATGGTTTTGAGTAGTTTTGGTGTTTTTAATTGTAAACTTAAATTGCCCATGATAAAAATGGCACACTGGGCATTGTTCAAGCTGGGCAAACAATTGTTCATTATTTGTAGTGAAAACACTTTAAATAATTAATTGATGGTTTCTATTGTTTCATGGTTGCCTTGTGTATTAATTTCCATGTGTTTCAGTGCAATTTTTCTACTTAGAGAAAAGGAAAAGGGACTGTGACTTTCTTGATGCACGGAGGATGCTAACCGGCCCGTCCTGCAGCATGGACAAGAACTGACCAATATATGCAGCTGTTACTGGAGAGCCAGGCCGAGGAGAGATGAGGAGGCAAGAGTTGGCATTCCACCAGTCAGAAGCGGAAGAAAGCAGAGGGACTTTCAGACCGGGTTTCTGTCTGTTCTTGGACAGTTTGTCCAGTCGTTCAAGAAGTAGCCACAATGACCAGCCGCTTGAATGAAGCATTTGCACTACCACATTTGTACTTTATATATTGTACATGTTGGCACAGCTCTTGGACAGGTTACTGAAAAATACACTTTTTTTATATTGTTTTCACATTTTATATTTTCATTTTATTGTTCTAGTAATTTATTTGTCTTTGCACACTTATTTTAATTTAATAAGAACTAATCTGTCTAAAATAAAGTCAAATGTGTAAAATGTCACTGTGTCTTTAATTTCCACATTCTAACTATATAACCACATTCTAATTGTATTCATATAGTGTAGGAAGCAAATAAAAGGGCTGCTGCTCGCAAGTCTTTCTGAATATGCACATAAACATATCTAGAAAACCCAAATATTATATTTTTAAATGTATAACTATGTGAATGTAGTATAAAAACTTATAACCACAACTTAAGTGAAGCCATAAGTGTGGTCCTGCTTCATTTCAAATTTGAGGAAGAAGTCTCTAAAATTATGCATTTAATGAAGCATATTGTAATACTAGTCATGTGACTTTTTTTTTTTTGTGAATGTTAAGAGATGTTATTGTGATAAAAAATAAAATACTTGCAGTCTAGTACCTAATCTTTCAACCGCTTAATTCAGTCTATTGTTTTCATTCAATTAACTTTTCACACATCTGTCATGAATGACTGAAACCTCATTATCCTTTTATAGAAAATATTTTGTTTTGGCATTGAGCTATTACAACACATTCAGATTTTGGATTGCCCATCATCCCATTTTGCATTAAAATGGTCAAACCAGGTGAAAGTGCACGTTTAAATAAGCAGTGTTGGTAATGTGTATGCAAAAGCAGCGCTGCTTGCATCTCCTCCACTTGTTATTGTTGCAGACAGTATCGCGCAAAAGTGATTCATGTCCGTCGGTGACTGGGAGAAGCAGTCGCGCGCATTCCCACGTCACCGGACTAATTTGCCTAATCTCCCCGGTACTTTAGACCGCGGTGGAAACGCAGATTGTAGCAGGTCTGGGGGAGAAAAAGTTCCTGGGAAAAAAGTTCCTGGTACAAATAGTTCCGGGTAATTTCGGTGGAAACGCGGCTATAGATGGATGTGTGTATTTCCGGTAAGAGAAACACGAGAGAGGATTTAACTTGTTTAATCAAAAGAGGTTTGTATATGTTACTTCACACAAGTGTGGTCTATAATGAACAGAAGAAACACAAGGAAAACAATGGTAAGTATAGCAGTAAATGACAAAAACATTCAGTTATTAAAAATAATATAGAAATGAACATACATTGGTTAGCTGCGTGCTGATTATGTTAATAAATACTTATGTAAACAATGACACGCATAGAGCACGAGCTCAATATTACAAGCAAAACCTATAAAATGTCATCAAACTCAACATTTTCACACAATCTTAAATGACCTGGGTGATCTGTAACTTGTAAATGAATAGAATATTTATATTCCAACAGAAATACAACTATTTTCAAGCTCAAAATCCGATATGTAAACCGTTTCATTTTCACTTTGTGACACTTTGTGGAAAGGTAGGAATAGATGAGGTGACTGAAAGGAGAAAATCGGGGAACTGCATGTTATAAGAGAAGTTGAATTTTTAAAACATCTCCATGTTTTAAACATCTCCAGGTGTTCGCGTAGGATTGGAGGTTTTTAGGAGGGAACATCACTGCTTTAGCCGTGGAGAAAATTAGCCAGAGAAATTCAGCTGCTGCGGGATTCAATTCAATTCAATTCAATTCAATTCAATTCAATTCAATTCAATTCAATTTTATTTGTATAGCGCTTTTCACAATACACATTATTTCAAAGCAGCTTTACAGAAAGTGCATTTCATAAATGTACATTGAAAAATGTTAGAAAGAGATTGTTAAAGCAAAATCTTAGAAAAAGTTAATCAATCATGTATTAATATAGGCCATAACAACGCTGGCGTTGAGTCGTCTCTTCACAGGCGTCGAGTCGTCTCATCACAGGCTTCGAGTCGTCTCATCACAGGTGTTGGGGCATCTGAAGTCTCCATGAGAGGCTGGACACAAACTGGAGCTGACGAACTATTTACCTCGGGACTAGTGTATGTGAGTGTCTAGTATATGATGAAATATATAATTGAGTGTCATCTGCATAACAGTGGAAATTAATTCCATGTTTTCTTATAATATTACCAAGTGGCAGCATATGTATTGAGAATAGCAGAGGGCCTAACACGGATCCTTGCGGCACCCTATAGTCTACTTACATTATCTTTGATTTTTCCCCATTTAGACAGACAAAATGGTAGCGGTCTGATAAGTACGATCTAAACCAGTTTAATGCCTGTCCCTGAACACCAGTGTAATTTTGAAGTCGATCTAAGAGTATTTTATGATCTATAGTATCGAACGCAGCACTAAGATCGAGTAGAACTTGTATTGAGATACAGCCTTGGTCAGAAGCTAGAAGTAAATCATTTGTGATTTTAACGAGCGCAGTTTCTGTGCTATGATGCGGCCTGAATCCTGATTGAAATTTTTCATAGATATCATTTTCTTACAAGAAAGAGCACAATTGGGCAGACCCAACTTTTTCTAGTATTTTAAACATAAATGGAAGATTTGAAATGGGTCTGTAATTTGCTAGGTTATTATGCTCTAATTGTGGCTTCTTAATGAGAGGTTTTATGACTGCAAACTTGAATATTCTTGGAACATGACCTAAAGATAAAGACGAGTTAATAATATTGAGTAATAATATTAATATAACTTCCACTACAGGTAACAACTCTTTGAGTAGTTTAGTGGGTATTGGATCTAATAAACATGTTGTTGGTTTAGATGCAATGATAAGTTTATTTAGCTCTTCCTGTCCTATAGTTGTAAAGCGGTGTAGTAGTTCTTGAGGGACGATAATTGAGGTTGAATCATAAGACATCATTAAAGATTGTACATTTACAATTTTGTTTCTGATGCTTTCTATTTTCTCAGTGAAGAAATTCATAAAATCATTACTACTAAACTGTAACGGAATATTTTGCTCAGGCGATGCTTTTTATTTGTTAGTCTAGCCACGGTGTTAAATAAAAACCTTGGATTATTTTGGTTATTTTCTATTAGTTTGCAGAGATGCAAAGCCCTGGCTGCTTTTAGGGCCTTTTTATAACGTGACACACTATCTTTCCACGCGATTCTAAAGACCTCTAAATTAGTTTGTTTCCATTTCCAAGTTATGAGTTTCTCTCTTAATAACATGTGTAGCACTGTTGTACCATGGTGCTTTAGTTTTCTCTCTAACCTTTTTTAATCTAATTGGTCCAACAATTTCTAATGTACTAGAGAAAATGGTCCTCATACTGCTAGTCATTTCCTCTAGTTCATCTGTTTGTTTGGGTTCACTTAGCAGCTGAGACAGATCAGGTAAGCTATTTGAGAATCTATCTATAGTGGTTGGAAGGATTGTTCTGCCTGGTCGATAACGTGGCGCAACATGACAGATTTCAGCAGTACGCAGTATGCAAGTTACCATGTAATGGTCAGTGACATCATCACTTTGCGGTATAATATCTATATCGTTTGGGTTGGTTCCATGTGATATAATTAAATCTAGTGTGTGATTAAGACGATGACTGGGACCAGTGATGTTTTGCTTGACCCCAAAGGAGTTTAATAGATCTGTAAACGCAGCCCCTAACGCATCATTAGTGTTATCTACGTGTATGTTAAAATCTCCAACAATTAATGCTTTATCGACGTTGACCAATAGATCTGAGAGAAAGTCTGCAAACTCTTTTAGGAAATCAGCATAGGGCCCTGGAGGTCTATATACAGTAGCCAAGGCTAGAGATAATACGGATTTCTTTCTTACATCTAAGAGCGTAACATTTAGCTCTAGTACTTCAAACGAATTAAACCTGTGACCTGTTTTCTGAGTAACATTAAGAATATCTCTATAGATTGTTGCAACACCGCCGCCACGACCAATCAGACGGGGCTCATTCTTATAACAGTATCCTGGTGAAGTAGACTCATTAAGACCGAAATAATCATTTGGCTTAAGCCATGTTTCGGTAATTCAAAGTACATTGAAACTATTATCTGTGACCATTTCATTTACAATAACCGCCTTAGGTGTGAGCGATCTAATGTTTAGAAGACCTAGTTTTAGAAATTATTTTTGTTCACTAATATTGAGATTTTCTGATTTAATCACAATTAGTTAGATTTTTCCTAGATCCTACAGTAGATTTAATGTTTGACCTCACTAAACGAGGAAGAGACACAGTTTCTATATAATGTTCTACATTGGTACTTATGTCAATTAAGTTAGGACAGCAAAGACTGTGATTTGGACTTTGACTTAATAGTCATATGTGTAACGCCCTTGAGATGTTGTCCGACAGAAGAGCCGCTCCGATTCTGCTGGGGTGAAGGCCATCAGGACGGAAGAGCCTAGGTCGCTCCCAGAACAGATTCCAATTATTTACAAAGAGCAGCTTCTGTTCACTACACCATGACATTAACCAATCATTTAGAGCAAATAATCTACTGAACTTTTCATGTCCTAGTCGGTATGTGGGAAGGGGTCCAGACACGATGATCGTTGCTTCAGGCGATGTTCTGCGCACCGTCTCGACCAGACTCCTGTAGCCCTTCTTCAGAACCTCCGTCTGCCGCAGCCTGATGTCGTTCGTTCCCGCGTGCAGCACGACAGCTCCGATGCGCTCGTCACCGTTCAGGATCTGGGGAACCTGCGCAGCGACATCGAGAACAAGAGCACCAGGAAAGCAGTGAGTGCGCACCTCCCCTTTACCTGAGGTAGCATGGACATGCCGGACGATGAAAGTACCGATGACCACAGCGTCGCGTTCCGTCTCGCGAAGAAGGGAGAAGCAGTTCCGGGTGGAGATCTCGAAGACCGGGAGAGGCGGAGAGGTCCTAGCTCTGGTCCTGGCTCGCGTCTTCCGCTGTGGAAACACCCAGGGTCCATGGTGCTGTGTCGGTGCCGGGGTGAACGAAGCCAGGGATGATCGCGTCCTGGGTGCTTCGGTCCTGTGCTGAGAAACACACATAGTAGACGAGGTCGGAGTCAAAAGGTTACTATCCACTGACTTGTGAGCAACGGTGCGTGATGTTTCAAGCGCTGATCGTCGCTCTCTCAGCACGGCTTGTCTGTCTAGTAGGCCACGGATCTGCTTGTCCAACGACTCCAACTCCATCTGCACCGAATGCAGCTCGAACGTGTCCTCACCTGCACTCAAAGGTAACATTAGACACACATCCGAGTTATTCGCCATTGTAGCAGATGTGCTTCAATGGCGAATTGTAGGTTTCAGTGGTTTGGTTAGTTAGTTTATTATTACAAGGACAATGCATATTAACATGACAAGTCAAAATATGCCAGAGTTAGCCAAAAGGCTTGTAGATAAGTTACCACGCGTGCAATGCTAGCGGGATACGGCTAGTAGCCGAAGTTCGGATATAAGTAGCGATATCAAAGCAATCTGATTGTTTTTTATAGAGAATCGTATCGGAGATATGTTCACACGCTGTAAATAATCGAAAGTATTTGTTTGTAAGCGAGTGTTAAGAAGAAAATCAAGGATTATGAATCAATGCGACGGAGCTCCAACACAAACAACACGCTCGTAATATCTACATAATTTTCGAGTCTATTCAAAAGAATGTTGTGGTCGATAGTATCAAATGCAGCACTAAGATCGAGTAACACTAATAGAGAGATACAGCCACGATCGGATGATAAGAGTAAATAATTTGTAACTCTGATGAGAGCAGTCTCAGTGCTATGATACGGTCTAAATCCTGACTGGAAATCCTCACAGATACCATTTCTTTCTATAAAGGAACATAATTGTGAAGACACTGCCTTTTCAAGTATTTTTGACAGAAAGGGTAGATTTGAGATTGGTCTATAATTGACTAGTTCTGTAGGATCAAGTTGCGTTTTTTTTATAAGTGGTTTAATAATAAATTTAAAAGTTTTTCGGTACATATCCTAATGACAAAGATGAATTAATGATATTAAGAAGAGGATCTATGACCTCTGGTAGCATCTCTTTCAATAGCCTAGTCGGTACAGGGTCAAGCATACATGTTGTTGATTTTGATGATTTAACGAGTTTAGCCAATTCTTCTTCTCCTATAGCAGTGAATGAGTGTAATTTTTCCTCAGTGACACTACAATGCTCTGTCTGATGTGATACTGTAGTAGGCAAGTATCATTTGGTGACTACTTCTCTCTAGAATATCTGGGCATTGTGCTAAAAGGTGCTCCACGCATCCTGCTTATCATTATTTACAGGCACCCAAAATATTGTCCAGCCTTTATTGATGACTTTACAGAGCTGTTATCAGCAATCACATCTGAGTTTGACTGTTTTGCTATTGCTGGATATTTTAATATTCACATTGACAATGCTGAATCCAGTACAACAAAAGATCTCATGACTGTTCTTAACACTTTTGATTTGACACAACATGTACACGGACCCACACATGATCGTGGACACACTCTAGATTTACTTATCAGTAAGGGCTAAACATTTCATCGATAGTTATTAAGGATGTGGCACTGTCTGATCATTTCTGTATTTTCTTTGATATATCAATCTTTCCTGCCATTGAAACTAGATCTGTCTCTGTCAAAAAGAGATGCTTAAATGAGAACACTAATGTGCTGTTTATGAAGGCTATATCTCTAACACCAAGTATATCTGCAGACTCTGTTGATTTTCTCCTTGACTCTTTTAACTCAAAAGTTAAGAGTGTAATTGATGATATTGCTCCTGTGAAAGTCAGAAAAAAGAGTGGCAAACAAAAAGCACCTTGGAGAAACTCAACAGCAGCGTAATTAATAAAAAGGCAATGCAGGAAATCTGAACGCATGTGGCGAAAGACAAAACTTGTAGTCCATTACAACATCTATAAAAACAGTCTTCGTGCTTTCAATGTGGAACTAGGCAAAGCTAGACAGACCTTCTTTTCAAATATTATAAACAGAAACATAAACAACACGCGCACTCTTTTTGCTACTGTAGAGAAACTAACAAACCTTCCGAGTCACGAGTTTGCTTGCTTTTTCTCCGAGAAAATCAATAATATCAGAAATGCGATCAGCACATCCTTGAGTTGCTCTGGGGTGAGTCAGATCAGACCACAACCTCAGAAAGTTACTATGAGTGATTTCGAAGCAATACCACAGAATGTGGTAGACACCATCACTTCCGCTCGAGCTCCCTCTACGAGGCGCCTCTATGCGTTGAAGTGGAACCTGTTCATCGATTGGTGTTCTTCTCACCGAGAAGACCGCCCGACATGCTTGATCGGTTCAGTGCTTTCCTTCCTACAAGATGGGTTGGAGCAAAGGCTGTCTCCCTCCACCCTCAAGGTTTATGTTGCCGCGATCGCCGCAAACCATGATATGGTAGATGGCAAGTGTTTAGGGAAGCACGATCTGATTGTCAGGTTCCTGAGGGGGGCGAGGAGACTAAATTCGCCTCGCCCTCCCTCTATACCCTCTCGGGACTTAACTCTGGTGCTAACTGCACTAGAGAGAGCGCCATTTGAGCCTTTGTAGTCAGCAGAGTTAAAAATTCAGTCTCTAAAGACAGTACTCCTGACTGTATTGACCTCTATCAAGAGGGTAGGGGACCTGCAGGCATTTTCGGTCGACGAATCATGCCTGGAGTTCGGGCCTGGTAACTCTCATGTAATCCTGAGACCCCGGCCTGGATATATGCCCAAGGTTCCCACCACTCCCTTCCGGGACCAGGTGGTGAGCCTGCAAGCACTGCCTTCTCTGCCCCGTCCGCGCCCTGCGGACCTACGTGGACAGAACGCAAAGCTTCTCTGGGGACGCATTCCCAGCGTTATCCAATAGTCTGCTGAGTGGGTCTTGCGGAACAGCAGTGTGACTTTCCCTGCGTGAGTTTCCCTGAGGGGCTCTTTGCTGGGCGCTGGAAGTGGTAGTAACTGTGGCGTTTTCCAAAGGGATCCCAAATCGTAGGTGACGTCCGATGTACGTTGAACGTGACCGACTGAAAGGGAATGTCTCGGTTACGTATGGTAACCCTCATTCCCTGAAGGAGGGAACGCAGCCGTAAGTACCATCGCCACAGCTGTACCATCACTGCATGGCCGAGTCACTAGTTCAGCTCCTCAGTGAAAAACAATAGTGTGCTGCTCTCGCTTCCTGTTTATACCCGCGGTGTGGGGAGGAGTGCGAGATGCAAATCTTGCACGCCAATGGCCCATTGGCATGTTCTCTCGAAGCTGATAGGGGCTCCCTGAAGTGATCCCAATTCGTCTGTGACGTCCGACGTACGTCTCCGTTCCCTCCTTCAGGGAACGAGGGTTACCATACGTAACCGAGACGTTTACTGATGTATACGTTAGTTCATTGACAGATTGAAGTGTTACCACGTTAACTTTATCACCAACGTACACAGTTTGTAATAACACAATAACCATAATGCTTTGATCATTATAAATGTGTGATTATGAATTATATTGAGAACGTCATACATAGAAAGCATACCGTAATGTAACTTACCCTGTAAACTTTAGCCGCATTCATCGTGAAGTGTGCAAGCGATTTGCAAAGATTAATATAAAGGTTAATACGTTACTTCTTCTGGAGGTGCAGCAGGAACACGAATAGTTGGTACCGATCCTTTTTTCAGGAGCAGCTTCTTAGCAAAACCTGATTTATACTGACCCTCGTTTATAAAGCAGTCTGGTGAGAAATTATTTGCGCAAACATGAAAGAATTGATGTTGATCGGGGGGAATATTCCCTTTGAAAACAAAACTTCAAAAGTCTTCAGCGGTTCGGATTTAGGAACATCAAAATGACTGCTGTGTTTATTATTACACCCAAGAACACAACACCACAATCGCTTAGACGGCATTCTGCTCCAGCGTATCAACAATGGCAGACTATGATGACAGCTCGCTCAGGGCGGGTCTGTGTTGAAATGCTGCTGTCAATTAACAATCATGGGAGGGGGTCCAACCGTGTGACGTCACACAGTCAGACGGCTCGATTTGAGACAGGGGAAAACATATAAGGAGATTAAAAAAAAACACTGGATGGATTTTTATCATTATAGGATGTGTCACAATCACCAGTGAGAGTGCCCCTGATTACCACCTGAGGGCACTCCAACCCGGACTGTCATTTCATCAAAGACTACATTACCCATAATCCTTTGCCCGGACTCATCATCACTCATTGTTTGCACCTGTGTCACATTACCTCATTGCCCCTTTACCCCAGCCTATATAAACCATGTTCACTCTGTCATTCACGGCGAAGTCTTGTAAGTTGTATCACTGCATTTCTGAGCGTTTCCCTGGTTTCATGTCTGTCAGTTTTTGGATTACTTGCCTGTTCCGTGGATTACCCTTTTGCTTGTCTCTCTTGTCTTGTTTGCCTTATTGGACTGATTACTAGTGATTAGATTAGATTAGATTAGAGTCAACTTTATTGTCATTACACAAGTACAAGTACAAGGCAACGAAATGCAGTTTAGGTCTAACCAGAAGTGCAATAGCAGCAAGTGCAGGATATACAACGTTTGCATAAGTGCAGGACATGGATATGTACTAAGTATATATAAATATATCTATAAATAGAGAGATGGTTATTACTATAAACAGAATTTACAGGTGAATATGTAATATAACATACAGATGGCTATTACTATAAACAGAATTTTACAGAGAGAGGTATACAATAATATGTTAGGCTAAAATGAGGAATATGGCAGTGGATTAAGGTAGTGCAATAAATTATGGACAGAAGCTATCCGAAAAAAAGTGTAAAAGTGCAGTGGAAATTGATTGCATATTACAGTTAGAAGTACGGTGCAAAATGCAAATGTAAACAGTAGGTACTGTAAATAACAGTCGGCAGTGCAAATGAGCATAATACAGTTAAGGTATGGTAGTGCAAAATGAATAAGTAAACAGTTGTGATTGTAATAAACAGTCGGTAGTGCAAATAACAGAGTGAAGGCGGATGTGAGGTAGGAGAGTTATCAGTATATGAGGGGAGTGGATCAACGGGGTTTGAGTTCAGTAAAGAGACAGCTCTGGGGAAAAAACTGTTCTTTAGTCTGCTGGTCCTGGTCCGGTGGATCCTGAAACGCCTGCCGGAGGGCAGGATAGAAAACAGTCTGTGGGCTGGGTGAGAGGAGTCCTTGAGGATGCTGCGAGCTCGATGCAGGCAGCGTTTCCTCTGGATGTGCTCGATGGCAGGTAGTGGAGTCCCTGTGATGCGCTGGGCAGTTTTCACCACCCGCTGCAGTGCCTTGCGCTCCGCAACAGAGCAGCTCCCATACCACACTGCCACACAGTTGGTCAGGATGTTTCTATTGCGCAGCGATAGAAGTTCACCAGGATAGCCGAGGAGAGCTGATTCTTCCTCAGTGTCCTCAGGAAGAAGAGGCGCTGGTGAGCCTTCTTGACCAGGCTGGAGGTGTTGGTCGTCCACGACATGTCCGCCGAGATGTGGATCCCCAGGAACTTGAAACTGGAGACACGTTCAACAGCCATTCCATTGATGTGGATGGTGTCGTGTGTGCCTCTTGACTCCTTCCTGAAGTCCACGATGAGCTCCTTCGTTTTGGTGGTGTTGAGGAGCAGGTTATTTTCGGTGCACCATGTGGCCAGGTGCTGGATCTCCTCCCTATAGGCAGTCTCATCGTTGTTGCTGATGAGTCCAATCACCGTTGTGTCGTCCGCAAACTTGACGATAGAATTAGATCCATACACAGGCTTGCAGTCATCGGTGAAGAGGGAGTAGAGAAACGGGCTTAGCACACAGCCCTGTGGTACGCCAGTGTTAAGAGTGATGGATGTGGAGCAGGTGAATCCTGAACGAACATTCTGGGGTCTGTCAGTTAGGAAGTCCAAAGTCCAGTTACACATTGAAGTGTTGATGCCCAGGTCTCCAAGTTTGGCTATTAACTTGGTTGGGATGACAGTGTTGAATGCTGAGCTGAAGTCAAAAAACAGCATGCGTGCGTAAGTGTTTTTATTGTCCAGGTGAGTGAGCACAGAGTGCAGTGCCATGGAAACTGCATCCTCTGTGCTCCTATTGCTGCGGTAGGCAAACTGGTGTGAGTCCAATGTGGATGGTAGAGAGTCTTTTAGGTGTTCCAGGACCAGCCGCTCAAAGCACTTCATGACGATGGGTGTGAGTGCTACAGGGCGGTAGTCATTAGGGCACCTCGGGTTAGAGTGTTTTGGCACTGGCACAATGGAAGTGCGTTTAAAGCATGAAGGTACAGCTGCTTGGGCAAGAGACAGGTTGAAAATGTCTGTAAAAACCCCAGCGAGCTGCTCCGCACATGCCCTGAGAACACGACCAGGGATGTTGTCTGGTCCAGCAGCCTTGTGCCCGCTGATCCGGCTCAGTGACTTGCAGACATCTGTGGAGGAGAGTGTGATTGGTGGGTCAGCTGAGGGTTTGAGCTTGGTGGCAGTTTCTCTGTTGTCTCTTTCAAAGCGAGCATAAAAGTAATTTAGCTCGTTCAGGAAGTTGACATCAGTGGCTGCGGGGGTGGAGTGGGTAGGTTTGTAGTCACTGATGGCCTGAATGCCCTGCCACATGCGTCGAGGGTCAGAGTTGGAAAAGTGTCCCTCTATCTTTAGCTTGTAGCAGTGCTTGGCCTTTTTGATGCCCCTCTTCAGGTTTGCTCTGGATGTACTGTAGGCTTGTGCATCTCCTGATCTGAAGGCAGTATTGCGTGACTTCAGCAGGAGTCGCACTTCCCTGTTCATCCATGGCTTCTGATTTGGGTATGTGGTGATCTGTTTCTGGGTTGTAACACTGTCAATGGTGGTATTGATATGATCCAATACAGAGGAGGTGTAGAAGTCAATGTCTGTGTGAGCGCCACTGGTGGCTTGAGAAGCAAACACACTCCAGTCTGTGTGTAGAAACCTTTCCTGGAGTGTGGAATCAACCCCCGCAGGCCACACCTTGATGGTCTTCACTGATGGCTTCACACGGTTGATGAGGGGTGCATATTTGGGGATGAGGAACAAAGAAAGGTGATCTGACTGTCCCAGGTGGGGGAGGGGTGTCGCAACGTAAGCACCAGCCATGTTTGTGTAAACATGGTCTAAGGTTTTGTTTCCTCTGGTGTGGCAGGAAACATGCTGGTGAAACTTGGGTAGCACTGACTTTAAGTTTGAATGATTAAAGTCACCTGCAACAATAAAAGCAGCTTCCGGGTGATCAGTCTGTTGTTTACTGATGGCTGCATGAAGTTCTTTCATAGCAAGCTTGGCATCAGCATCCGGGGGAATATAGGCTGCAGTTATAATGGTGGAAATGAACTCCCGCGGTAGATAAAACGGTCTACATGTAACCATGAGAAACTCGAGGTTAGCTGAACAATGACTCCCAACAATAGCAGAGTTTGTGCACCAGGCTTTGTTAATGTAAATGCACAATCCACCACCTCTGGTCTTACCGGAGCCATCTAATGTTCTATCCGCCCGGAGCGTGTGGCATCCCGCTAGCTCAATAGCGGTGTCCGGTATTCCGCCGTTTAGCCAGGTTTCCGTGAAGATTAGGACGTTACAGTTCAAAAGTTTCTTGCTGTGTGCGATGCTGAGTCGAATCTCCTCCATTTTGTTCACTAGCGACCGTACATTGGCAAGGAAAATACTAGGTAAAGAGAGCCGATGTGGGGTTGGCCTTAGCTTTAGCCTTAGCTTAGCTCTCAGTCCTCCGCGTATACCCCGTCTTTGTTTACGATCTCGGCGCCGCCTGCGAGCACTTCCGCCCGGCCGGGTAGAGTGCATAGCCTCGGGTGTCCTAGCGATCTCAGGATGGAGTCGAATATTGTCCATAAAACTGTCGGAAATTCGCAAACCAATATCCAAAATCTCACCACGGGTGTACGATGTTAAGGCACAACTATTCTGAACGAACAGACCCAAGATGAGCAAGAAAAATACCGCAAAATTGCAGAATCTGGAGAGACCCAGAGCCTCGCGAACTACTCGCGCCGCCATCTTGGGTGAAAATGTGATGGGCAGACCGAGGCTTCGTGAAGCACTGAAGCAGTTGAAGCAAATGTGTCATATTGTTTCGAAGCTTCGAATCAATCTGACACCCGTCTCTACGGCGCCATCTAGTGGTCATTTCCATGTGTTGATCTGAAATACCTTGACAATGATCCATGTAAAAAAAATTGTTTTTAACATCTGTCTGACAACTACATGATCTTGATTTTGTAACCTGTAGCCTCGTCATTGTAAAGAACTATATATATTTTGTTTGTTATACAAAATGAACATTAATAAAATAAATAAAGCCACAATGTGTCACATTTGTCACAAAACATTTTTATTCTAAAATATGAATTGCTCTGCTGTTGAAGGACTCAGCTGACTTCTTTTTTTACATATAATTTCTCCAGCCTTTGAAAAAATCCTCTCACAAGGGACACTTGTTGCTTGCATGCACAAATATTTTTGGATGATGTAAATACATGGATGATGTATTGTTGCAGAAGGCTAGCTGCCCATCACAATACACACATCTCACTTTATTTGGTGCTTCCAAATGGAAATGCTCCCACACCACAGATGTACGGCATCTCTTGCGTGCAGCCTCCATTTTTATATATTCTATTAATATATCTATCTATATATCACCTATGAATCTATATCTATATAATTCTATATAGCCTAAAATGGATCCAGCAGAAGAAATACTATTCCTGCGTCAAATTACCAGTAGCGTTGAAAATTACACCTCTCAGTTCTGTGCTCTGGCTAATCGTCTCAATTGGAAAGATACTATTTTGAAGGACTTTTATTCTCACGGATTAAACAGATCAATAAGATCTTTCATGCCACAAGGTCAAAATTACTTTACTTTAGAACAATTTATGGACTATGCACTGTTATTGTCTGGTTCCTTCTACACTATTGGGGAAGTAGAGGGGCGGCAGTGGTTCATGTAGGTTTTCTACAAACCGGAAGGTTGGTGGTTCGATCCCCGGTTCCACCTGACCAAGTGTCGAGGTGTCCATGAGCAAGACACCTAACCCCAGCTGCTCCCGACGAGCTGGATGGCGCCTTGCATGGCTGACACTGCCGTCAGTGTGTGAATGGGTGAATGTGAGGCAATGTGTAAAACGCTTTGGATGGCCATTGGTCTGTTAAAAGCGCTATATAAATGCAGTCCATTTACCATTTACCATAGAGGAGGACGCTTCCCCTAAAAAAATTTTGGGAGGGGGCACCATATATCAAGCTCCGATGGACACGGAGCTTGGCCCATCACAGTGTTCGCCATGTTCAGGGCTTATGATCACTAGTCCTGTGTTTTCTGCACCTTCATGTCCTGTGGTTGCCCCACCTGAACTTGCAGACAAGATGGCCACTACACCAGTGTCTTCAGGCAAGATGGTTGCCATGGCAGAACCTCCAGCTACCATGGACACTATGCCAGAGTCTCCAGTTGCCTTGGACACCAAGGCAGAGTTCCGGGTTGTCATGAACGCTGAACATGAAACCAGTAAGGTGGTCCCAATGCAAGTGAGACTGGCATCCAGCTTGGAGGACACACCGCTGACGTCGGTGCGTGCAAGCGGCATCCCTAGACCGATGCCATCTAGCCCACAGGCCTCGGTGCTCTCAAGCCTTCCAGTGCCCGTGCCATCCATCTCAGAGGATGCCCTCTTGTCCTCTGTTCTCCACGTCACAGCAATGGCCATTTTGTGTGTTTGGGCCGCACACTGCTCTCCAGCCCCTGACCAGCGTCCAGAGACGGCTCCAGCCCCTGACCAGCATCCAGAGATGGCTCCAGCCCCTGACCAGCGTCCAGAGACGACGGCTCCAGCCCCTGACCAGCGTCCAGCGTCCAGTGAGGGCTCCGCCTCCTTCTGTCATGAGTCCAGAGAGGGCTCCGCCTCCTTCTGTCATGAGTCCAGAGAGGGCTCCGCCTCTTTCCATCATGAGTCCAGAGAGGGCTCCGTCTCTTTCCGTCACGAGTCCAGAGAGGGCTCCGCCTCCTTCCGTCACGAGTCCAGAGAGGACTCCGCCTCCTTCCGTCAAGAGTCCAGAGAGGACTCCGCCTCCGGTCACGAGTCCAGAGAGGTCTCCGCCTCCGGTCACGAGTCCAGAGAGGTCTCCGCCTCCTGTCACGAGTCCAAAGAGGTCTCCAACCGGGCCACCTGCTCAGCCTGCTGCACCATTGGGGTCTCCAAGACCATCTGCGCTGCTGTGGTGGTCGTCCGCTCCGCCGTGGGGGTCTTCAACCTCGTCTGTGCTGCTGCGGTAGTCGTCTGCTTCGCCGTGGGGGTCTCCAAGACCGTCTGCACTGCTGTGGTGGTCGTCTGCTCTGCCGTAGGGGGCTTCAAGCCTATCTGCAGGCCCGTCTGTTTAGCCTGCTCCGCCTGTGCCACCGTGGTCATCAGTCCAGCCTGCTCCTTCCTGGCGTTCTGCTGTGCCTAAGTCTCCAGGCCCTCTTCCGCTACACGGGCCTGGCCCTCCATCCCGCCCCTGGGTCCGCCTCCGCTCCACCTCCCTCCTTGATAATTTTAGGAGCATCTGGAAGCCGCTCCTTTGAGGGGGGGGATATGTCACAATCACCAGCGAGAGTGCCCCTAATTACCACCTGAGGGCACTCCAACCCGGATTGTCATTTCATCAAAGACTACATTACCCATAATCCTTTGCCCGGACTCATCATCACTCATTGTTTGCACCTGTGTCACATTACCTCATTACTCCATTACCCCAGCCTATATAAACCATGTTCACTCTGTCATTCACATCGAAGTCTTGTAAGTTGTATCACTGCATTTCTGAGCGTTTCCCTGGTTTCATGTCTGTCGGTTTTTGGATTACTTGCCTGTTCCGTGGATTACCCTTTTGCCTGTCTCTCTTGTCTTGTTTGCCTTATTGGACTGATTACATGTTATGACCTCTTGCCTGTTTGATGACTACGAGTGTGGATTACCCTTTAATAAAGCTGCGTTTGGTTTCTCAACCATTGTCTCGGAGCAGTATGTTACATTAAAAAAAAAATGGTTCTTGGCTCGTAATCATAGGGGAACATTTTTAGTGCTATATAGCACCAATTTTGGTGCTTCAGCGGTTCTTCAGAGGTTCCTCACCGGTTCTTTGACTAAGGTGCTATATAGCACCTCTGAAGAACCACTGAAACACCAAAATTGGTGCTATATAGCACCAAGGGGAACCTTTTTATAATTACAAGCCAAGAACCATTTTTGGTGCCATATAGATCCTTTTTTTTTTTTAGAGTGTACAGAATGGTTGTGATGCACTGCCAACACACATTTCTGTACAATCAACTTGTAAAAGTGCATGTACCATTATATGACCCCTTTAAGAACTGACCCATGAAGAAACACTCCATATACTTTATTAATATTTTTAATGTCCATTCACAGAATCACATGCATAAACTTCATATAAATGTATTTTACTGATGATGTATTTAAAAATACCACCAAATGATTGGTTCCTAAACCAATGAGTTCAATCACAGCAGAACATGCGCACGTCATTGAGGGCCGTGTCATCTCCGACTCCCTGCGGTTGCTCCACCATCGTCTCGATGCCACAGATTCCTTTTCCTCCACATATCTCACTCCAGTCGCCCCAAACGCCCCACGACGTCCCAGATCCCTTCAGTGTTTCGGCATTCCCACTGCAGTTAAACCTGGTGAAAATTCAGCACATAAAGGTTTTTTATTGGCATCCATGGCTCCATGAAGAGCCTTTAACATCAATGGAACCTTTACATTGCAGAGAAGGTTATTTATAATGGGGAAAAATGTTTTTTTTAAGAGCTGTCTACAGAACAGTTCTTTGGAGAACCCAAAATGGTTCTTCTATTACAAAACCTTTATTTTTTAGAGCGATATTTTGGTGTTGAACGACTCAGTTTGACCAGGTCACTTGATATCTGTGTTGAATGAGCCTCATGCAGTGACGTGTTTATGCAGTTATGGAATGCTGTTATGATTCCAAAATAAGTTTTTAAATAAATAAAACCATCACCTGATGTTGTTTGCGGCCGTGTCGTCCCAAGTCCCTTGGTAGGTTTCCACTCTCAGCTGAAAGGATGTCAGGAATCCATTCGAGCACCATTTTATATCTGACCATTTACCCCAGCTGAGAAAAGAATGTGATAAGGGACATTAGTGGTTTAACCAGTTATCTATTATGTTTTTTTCAGCTTTCTTCAGTGTGAAATGTTGCTGTTTGAGTATGAAAAATGTTTCCAAAGTCCCTCCAGCGGGAGTTATTCTCTATATCATTGTCATTGTCAGAATAAAGGGGCGGGGCCTAGTTGAGTTAGTTAGTAGTGTATTGAAACTGGCGGTTATGGTAAGGGACGGGGCCCCGTTCTCACTCCTAAGGCATCAAAATCCGAAGCATGGTCAAGGGCTTTCCGCGTCACAATAAAGACGCTAAAGGCGTCACTACATCGACGCGCTGAGTGCTCCATTCATTTCAATGAGAAACCTTTGACGTCAGACACAGACGCGTTGGGTGTGAGAATGTTATCGTCATGATGATCATATATTGGGTGATGATTTTGCCATTATGACATGTTGGACTGTGATTCTCAATTTAATCAGCCAGCATAATTTTATTTACGCTATCTAGCTACTTTTTACATGTAACCCAACCCCATTCCATCCCTAAACCTACCCATTTGTGTGGTATATAAAACACAGATATAACAGGCAGATACGACTGCACGCACAATTTATTCAAAAAGTCCAAATATTCCGAGGCCAAGCGATTGATTTGTGTGAAGAAAATCCCCAAAAAGCGATCAGCATCTCCATCCACAGAAGATCATGAACACATTAAATTTCAAATATTGCCGCCCGTTACGTCAGTTTTCATAGTGAAATTGCATTGGCTCTCATATGTCTCGTGACCAATTGCGTCATTACGTCAGCTTTGATTGTAAAATGTCATTGGCATGTGTCTTGTGACAGATCGCGTCATGCTAAAGAGTCGTGTGTATTATTTGAATGAGATATGAATGAATGAAGCGTTCACGGAGCGGCGGGATCATCATTTCAACGATTAAAACATTAAGATCAACTCTGTCCTTTACATAAAGACATCGTGTGACTTCAGAAGACTTGGAATGCAACATGAGATAATACTTTTATACTGTTTTTGGTCAGTTTTTGCAATAAATACCTGTGACTGTACTTGTATTTGCCTGTTACGGGTTTTATATTGTTGAGAGTGGGTAGGTTTAGGGTGGGAGTTGGGTTAGCTGCTCCAAAATATAAAAGTAACCTTTAAATATGAATAAAATATTAATAAAATCATATCTGCTTTTACAAATGCAAAGAATAAAATGCATCTTGATCTGACGCATTGGGTAAACAACTGAAATGAATGGAGCACCAGAGCGTCGATATAGTGACGCCTAGGGGTGACTTTAGCGTCTTCGTTGTGACGCGGAAGGCACTTGACAATGCTTCGGATTTTGACGCCTTGGAAGTGAGAATGGGTTGAATCACAACACACTGCTCCAGCCGACCAATCAGAGCACATTGTGCTTTTCAGAAGGAGGGGCTTCATGGAGACAGGAACTAAACAGAGCGTCACTGACAGACTGGGAAGAGAGGAGCCGCAACAATGGAGAATATGAGGAAAATAATGGAATGGTTGTTGGAAGCTTAATGGTGGTGACGTTCGTTTATAGTCTACGTTTATCTTTATCTTCAGGTGACTATATGAAGCTCTCCATGAGCAACAGCTCTGTGTGTCATCATAATAATGGCAGCCCACTAGGTTTTGGTACAGCTTCTCTGTGTTACGTCCAGTTTAAACGCTTCACCTTCCTACGTCAGATTGAACGGTGGCGTAGTCCTCGTACGGGCCTGATGAGCTTTTGGATGGGTCGATACAGTGAAGGCGAATCCCATTGAGCGCTGTGTTATCACCAACCAGCAGAGATTCCCACATCCCTGCCACCTTCAAAAAAACATCTGTTTAGAGCAGTGTTATTAACTTAAATTAAGACAAAAACTAAAACTGACTAAAATACACAACATAAATGAAAATGTGAAGACTTCAAATATTAATAAATACTAATACTATATTAATGACGCTAAATTAACCCTGGTTTAGAGCTGGGCGATAGGATATTTTACATATGGCCAGAGGCGGACAGTAGTGAAGTAGTTTTACTTTCCAAGTAATTTTACTGTTTTTTAATTTTATTTTCATATAATTGAAATATATGTACTTTATCAGTGATTTTCTTTGGAAAACTTTTACTTCACAACATTCCAAAACATAATATTGTAATTTTTACAGCACTACATTTCATATTGAATATCATTTCACACTTAATTACATTAAAAATGTAGTGCTGTATACTTTTACTTAAGTAAAAATAATTCAAAGTTTTACTTGAGTACAAGTAAGAAAGTACTACATTTTTAATGTAATTAAGTATTAAAGGTAAATAAATAAATAAAAACTTTTATTTATGAAACGTAGTGCAGTAAAAAGTACGAAATTATATATGTACTTGAGTAGAAAGTAAAAATACTTTAATACTGTCCGCCTCTGCATATGGCGTCGTTATAAATGATTTGCTACACTTTTTTTTGTGAGTATACTGTATGTATGTGGGTAAAGTTGGCTATATGTACAGTACATAGACTGTATAAAACAAATGGCTAGTAGTGACAGCAACAGCAATCCACCTGTCACTCAAGTGGCCACGCCCTTAATGGGATTGACTCTCTTTTGGAGCCTGTCACTAGCGGCCAGTCGATGAATTGAGTTTAAGTCACTTCCGTGTTGGCTTCAAGAGAGAGACCGGAAGGTCGCCGCTTGGTACAGTATAACAATAGCCAGATGAAGTGAGTAAATCGCTTTGTACAGTTTTGTACAGAATTTTGGTCGTATCGCCCACATTATATGATACAAAATGCAGGGACCCACTTTATATAAAGCGGCCTTAACTACTATGTACTTACATCAAAAACTAAGTACAATGTACTTATTGTGTTCATATTGTATTGCAAAACACTTTTGCTGATGTTGAGGTGGGATATGGTAGGGTTAGGGACAGGTGTGGTGGTATGGGTAAGTTTAAGGGTAGGGTTAGGTGTAAGGAAAGAGTCAACAGTGTAATTATAAATTAATTACAGAAATTAATTACAGATGTAATTACATGCAGGTATTTTTTTAAATGCAAGTACAATGTCAAACATGTACACAATAAGTGCATTGTATCAAATTATTAATTTAAATCATGGGTGTCGGAAGCAAAAGAAAATGTGGGTGGGTCCTCTCTCAGAAATATTTTACTGGAGTAGATGCCATTTACATTAAGTACAAATATACCACCTTGTTTGCTAAATGTACGGTTGGGATAGTGTCGGGGTAAGACGCATGGCAAGTTTTGACTCAAATTGAACCTCGGTTCGAATCCGCCTTTTGCCAAACTCACTCTACTCCCTTGTCCCATCACATATAAGATCGGAAAGGCATTTATTTTCAATAAAAATGAAGAAAATATTAGAAAATTGGAAATAAAGTGTCAAACATGTGTTTAATAACAAGTGTTTATCGGTTAGGGGTAGGTAAACAAGAGACGATAAAAGTGAGTGGGTCCAATATCATTGATCGTAAAAAGTGGGTGGGTCTTGTCCCACCCACACACAATGGTTCTGACGCCCATGATATAAATGTTTATACATAGTGTAACGATTCACCAGTGTGAGTGCCCCTGATCACCACCAGAGGGCACTCCAACCCAGACTGTTATTCCATCAAAGACTACATCACCCATAATCCTTTGCCCGTACTCATCAGCACTCATAATCTCTGCCTATATCTAGCCTGTTCTAGCTTCATTGCATGTGTTATTACTGCATCTGAGAGCAATTTTCCCTGGTTCTTCTCTCTTGGTTTTTGGATTTCTTGTCTGTTCTTTGGATTACCCGTTTGCCTTGTTCCCATCCTTGTGTGTTTTGTTTGTTTGGACTGCCTGCCTGTTTTTGACCCTTTGTCTGTATTTTGGATTACGCGTCTGGATTGTCCCTCTACTAAAGCTGCACTTGGATCTCCGACCCAAAATCTCGGAGCGGTTCGTAACACATAGCTAAGGCCACCTAATATAAATGTATCCAAATGTAATCCAAATGCATATTGTATAGACTGCAAAAAAAAAAAAAAATCTGTCATTAATTCCTCACCCTCATGTCGTTCGACACCCGTAAGACCTCCGTTCATCTTCGGAACACAAATGAAGATATTTTAGTTTTTAGTACCTTTTATGGGTCTTGAGAGTGTAAAGTGCATTGTGCCAATGGAGGCCTTTCTGAGCCATCGGATTTCAACTAAAATATCTTCATTTGTGTTCCGAAGATGAACAGAGGTCTTACGGGTGTCCAATGACATGAGGGTAAGTAATTAATGACAGAATTTTCATTTTTGGGTGAACTAACCCTTTAAGATTTTTGTCATTCCCAATTCAAGATACATTTACTAGAGAAGCAAAATGAAACTGAAGTCTTGTTTTAATGAGAAATGTAGCTGCTTCTATTTCCCTCATTTGTAAGTCGCTTTGGATAAAAGCGTCTGCTAAATGACTAAATGTAAATGTAAATGTATTAAAATTCGTAATATCAAGAACTAAAATCTATTTTTTTACACAGTTCTCCTTTAAATGAGTCACACAAGGTGATTTAGTAAGGTTTGTGTTCATCAATTTACTCGTGTTTGTCATTATTTACCGGCCAATAAAAGCACATCTTAAACCAGACGCTAACTGGTAGATTGTTAAACATTATGCAAATGATCCGACTGCGTCTGTGTCCTTTCATTTGCAGAACTTTCCACTACCATGGAATTGCGCTCTCACGCTGTTTAGTAAATGTGGCCCTTATATCTAAAGCCATTTTGCTTCTCAAGTAAAACTATCTTTAGTAAAGCCAAATGCAACTCATGTTGCATTCCAATTTAATATTGGTTGACATTAACATTAACCAGTAGTCCGCATGACTTGGATTGCCCAAAAAACAAATTAATTCTGATAACATCACAATAATCACTTATAACCACAATAATTGTTCAGGAACATGAAATAAGAAAGTAAATAAAGTCAGCTTTGATTTCTTTGGTCACATTTTTAACAACTAAAACTCACATTACTAATAGTTACTTACCTTCAGACTAAACCCTGTGGCATACATTCCAGTCGGACATATTTCCTTCTGCCCCCATGAGCCCCATCTCATCCCGTTATGGACCTTCAGCACTGATCCGACGGGTCTGCTGATGGAGCGCTCGAAGCGTCCGACTGCGCTCACATACGGCCCAAAAACAGCCAGAAGCAAAAACAGCGTCAAAGGAAGATTTCTGGACATGGTTTGAGAGCCGTCCTGATGTCTTCCGCTGGAGCCCAGAGCAGATGTGTGTGTGTGTGTGTGTGTGTGTGGGACTCAATGTGGGACGTTGACCCTCCACTAACAGAGTGATCTAAGTCCAACCTGCACAGCAAATAGAACATCTATCGATGTAAATGATCAGTGGCTCAAGACCAGATTTGATCAATATTATGATATGGACAACTACAGTATACACACACACACACACACAAACACTATATTGTTTTTTTTTCCTGATATATTAAAGTTTTGGTTTGCTGTATCAACTACTGTGAAAACATTTGAGAATTTTGTGCAGTGTTTTGAGAAAATTATGCATGTGATTTGTAAGTGGCACGAAATCAAGGAATATTTACAACCTGTTTAGGACAATTACAAAGTGTTCAGATTACTGTGTGTTAACTGCTCTGGGAACAGTGACCTGAGTTTGGAGAAATGTGTCAAATCGATTGAGAAAATCTGTAAAAAGAGGTTTGAATTGTGTTGCATCAAATAATTCAGAATTTGCATTCTGCCATTTTAGCCAAATAACCACATTTACACTTGAATGTAATGATGTGTTCCTGTAGAGTACAGATACTGGTCATTCCCAGATAATGCATGATATTTACAATTAATAATCAGAAGTAAAATTAAAAGTCACTTTAGACTGAACCATCTGCCACATGTACTAATGTAATGAACGATCTGATGTAAAGCAAAACAATGAAACTACAACAAGGCACTGTTTAGAAAGACTTTAATGCTGATATTTGGCACCAGTTTTGACTGACAGCAGAAGTTCAGGAGTCTTTACTCCAATAATAGACGGGATGTCCAGTAAATGACCTGATCGTCCAGTTAGGCTTTGTTTTGTGATAATGACCGGCTGACTGTGCATTAGATTTACTGTTGAATGACATGGTTCATGTTAGTTTATCATAGTATGATTATCAATTATTACAATTCATTTGATCTTCTTGCTGTTCTTGTCGTCCTCATACACCTGAAAGAGAAAACACAGATTTAGATGATCTGCAGTGTGTGTCAGTCCGAGTGTTTGATTGAGATTCACATCACCTTATTCACAGCAGAACATGCCCACGTCATTGAGAGCGGTGTCATCTCCTTTTCCCTGATCTGGTTCTATCTTCGTGCTGATGCCGCAGATTCCTGTTCCCTGACACGTTGAGCTCCAGTCGCCCCAGTAACCCCAGGATGTGCCGTCACCCTCCATCTCAGAACCATCACTGCACAAGAACCTGGAATAAATTCAGATGTGACAATACTATGATGCAATATCTGATTGTGCTGTTGGATAGAACATCAGTCACATGATCGCCTGCAGCCCAATCACATCCACGAACAGCAGCTGAGACTGAGAGTCTGATATTACAGTGTTTTACAATCACTAGGACACATTTCTCAATACTTGGGTCACTTTTTCAAAACTCTTCACACAGTTCTTCTAACACACTTTCAGCTTGGCACAACAGTTCATTTCACATTCAATATGCATTAAAACAACCAAAACACTTCATTCATGTCTCAAATCAACTCATTCTTCCAGAACACTAGCAAAGGTTTGACCAACAAACACACTTTAGCACTCATAAAACACAGACCTAAAAACACAAACATCAGATAGCATTATACAATCATTTATTTAGTAAAAATTCTTTACAAAACCAGAATAACACTCTGTAGGGTTGTAACAACATAAACAAGCCTTACTGCACATGTGCGCTTCTGTGGCCCAAACTTAACTTCCGTTAGTCGTCCGCAGAGAATCAACAACAACAGAGGCTGCGTTATCTTTCTTATGCGCTATCATCTTTCATTTAAATTGGGCAGCATTATCTTAATTTACATGTTTTTATTGTTTCAGCATGTTTATTATAAATAATCTCCCATTTCTGTCTGCAATATAGAGTGGGGGAAACGCCCTCCTTAAAGGGTTAGTTCACCCAAAAATATAAAATCATACATGAATTACTCTCCCTCATCTCAACCCGTAAGACCGTAGAGAAGAAGAGAAATATCTTAAGTTGTGTTCCGAAGATGAACGAAGGTCTTACAGGTTTGGAACGACATGAGGGAGAGTAATAATGACAGAATAACATTTTTGGGTGAACTAACCCTTTAAAGACGTGTAATGCCGTCCGCTCTCATTACGCGCATCACACGCTGGCCATAGGGCACCAAGTGCTCAGGGGGGCACCACAAGCAAATGCTCGCAGCATCCACCACCATCCATCACCCTAATCAAACCTCCCCCTCCCTCCCCATTTCCCCCTCCCTTTTTCCTGTTTCAAGTCACAGAATGCAGATATACCAACGATGATGTATCTTGTGAATCTATTGTTTTAACCCTTTCATGTTTGGTGTCCTTTCAAATGTCTCAGTGCGATTGGTAAAATGGTCTCAGTTTCACTGCAGTCACTGGTAGTGTTAGAAAGACTGAAAACAACTGAGAATCCTGTTCTCCCTTTTGAGGAGTCTCTTCAGAGATATCTGATCCTCTCCCCCAAAACCAGGTGTTTGTGTTGCAAATATTTACAACCCTTTTGTTCTAGTCTGAGTATATAAGGAAGGGTAACAGAGCTGCCAGGGGGGAACATTCTGCAGCCAGAACCCCCATGTGGTGCTGTGTCAGTGTCTTTGAGACACACACACACACACACACACACACACACACACACACACACACACACACACACACACACACACACACACACACACACACACACACTGTGTGTCCTGTGCCAGACACGATGACTCTTACTTTGCGATTGTGCTTTATGTTTCTACGCTGATCAGTAGTGTACCATGAATTTACGTTTAATTCTTTTTATTTAAGTTTGTCTGGCCAAAATAAATGTTCATCTTGATTTATTCTGTATCTTTCTGAAATCATTATACTAGTGTCGCATGTGGAGTAAGTAGGAGTTTCCGCAGATCCTTCTGTCAGGACAGATCACACCGAGGACTCCATGACGAAAGCATTGAGCCAAGCATGAGGGAAAATCCGATTTCTGACTGTCACTGTTATTAGATAATTATTATTATAATTATTAAATGAGAGATACTAAGATGTGAGATGGTGGTCCAGTGGGTTAAGCCACTGAACTGATATGCAGAAGGTTGCTGGTTCGATCCCAGCGGTCACCACCAGTGTGTCCTTGAGCAAGGCACTTTACTCCATGTTGCTCCAGGGGATTGTCCCTGTAATACAGGCACTGTAAGTTGCTTTTGGATAAAAGCGTCTGCCAAATGCATAAATGTAAATGTAAGAAAAATCAACGACCTAAATTAAATCACAACTAATCTTATGTTCAGCGGTTAAGTTACAAACGTAGTACCTAAAATCACATAAAATCGGAGTCAAATAAAATTCAGATTGAAAATTAGATATCAATAAATTAAGAGAACTTCACCGAAATGCTGAAAAGGCTTTGACCAAGCCGTTAGAATCTGTTTTTTTGGGCTTTGGGTTGAGTTTACACATGTAAAAATGTGCAAATTGGCCTGCAGGTTCATAAAGTTTTGGTGGTGTTTGTGTCTAAGTGAGAGAAGAACTCATGTAAATTGAAAGATGTCGTGATTGAATGCGTTTTGTGCCAAAGCAATGATAAATGATCCACAGTTTAGCCCTCACAGATTTCTGTTGTGATTCCTGTGTGAAGAGTTTTGGAAAAGTGACCCAAGTATTGAGAAATGTGTCCTAGCGATTGTAAACTGCAACTGAACCGCTTGATGAGGGAAACTGAGTCTTTAAATAGCAAAATAAAACCAGGATGACTTATAGCACCACATGCTCACCTGATGTTGTTTGCGGCCGTGTCATCTCCATCTCCTTTAGGTTCGACTCTCAGCTGGAAAGCGCTCAAATATCCAGAAGGACACCATTTGACATCTGTCCACTCACCCCAGCTGAAGAAAAGACACAGAGGTTTCTTGATCAAATCTATAATATTTTCAAGAAAATCCTCAATTAACTTCTCTAGCTTAAACATGTAATGCAAGAATAGTTCACAATGTAAGTCCATTACTTTCCGGTGTCGGACCCAGTTGAGTGTACAACTCCTCTGGACTGTTCGACACAGTAAAGACGAATCGCATTGAGCGCTGTATCATCACCATCACCAACAGGTTTTTCCACCTTAAAACAACAACAACAACACTGAGGCAATCTTTCATTTGAAAGAGAGTTAACTCTAACCTAACCCATAGTAACATTTCTCTTCATGCTCTTTAGTTTTACACAGACACTTTAAAAATCAGGTGCAGTTTCCTGGAGATAATTAAATAACTAACAGGAACTCCACAGTTTTGAATCTTTGAAGCACTAAAACACCCCAATATTAGCAAAATAGAGTCAATGCCCAACTTACCCTCAGACTAAACCCTGTGGCGTACGTTCTATCGGGACACATGGTCCTCTCCCTCCAAGTCCCCCAGGGCCCTCCATTCGGCACACGCAGCACTGATCTGAATCCTCTGGCTGAGCTCACATGCTGCCCAATAATGGCTAGCAGTGAAAACGCAATGGAAAAGAAGTAGTGCATTGCTACAGCTCTGACCTGATTGAGAGATGAATCTTCAGATTATCTGCAGCCTCAAAGCGATCAGTGATCAGTTGTAAACGGGCGGCTCAACCCCTGTGATGTGAGAATGATCAGACAGACTCAGAGACAGTGCAGAACCACAACACTCTCGAGTGAAGCCTCAGATTTATACACAAGATTGAGCTGAATCATCCATGATGGCCATCCAATCACAGCACTCAAAGATCAACCCCTACCCTATATGACATATTAATTTGTTTTGTCTTTGTTTAACGGTCTGTACTTTGACCTTATTATTTATTCTCAGGTTAGGTAAAGTAAGTCGGGTCTGGCCTAATTTGGTCAGAAGACTTCTCTGTGGGATGTTATTGTTCAAAGCCTTAAAACAAAAAAAACACAAAAAATGAAAGGCTCTGCATTTTTTTTTACCAATTAAATTTATTTTAAATGGTTACTTTACTGAAATGTATTTTATTATTAAAGAGTAAAATACAATAATCATACTTTGAGTCAGAGATGTAGTCAGCTCTGGGCTTCAGACTTCAGGACTTTGATTACTCTTATATCTTATGTTAATTATGTTTGTTTAGTTTCTTCATTTCTTTTTGATTTGGGGATTGTAGGGGAGGCTGCCATTTTTGGGAGTTTCAGTTCAGGGAGAAAGGGAAGTTTCATGACATTTATTTTTCGGATGATCTCTTTCTAGGTAAAAAAAGATTTTTGGGTTAGTTAATTTAAATTGTGTTTGTTATTTTGGCCTAGCTCTCCCCTGAAGTCATTATCCCCTGTTTTGATTATTATTTTCTTTGACATTGTTATTTATGTTATTCTTTTTGTGATTTCTTATCATTCTTTATCTTTTCAAATTAAAAGAGAATATTTGAATTGGTTGTTGTGTTGATTCTGAGACAGGAGGCTGGTTACACTCTCAGAATGTTCCGAGATGGCCATGATTTTTTAATGGTTTTGTTTATAGGTTTTGAATCTTGTTTTTTCCTATATATGCATTGCGCAATGTGGCAGTCCACAGGTGTTTGAAGACGATGTTGATGAAGAAGAAACTTCATCTTCACCACCAAAACTAGGTATACTCATTGTTGTATTGCATAAACATTTTTAAAATAATTGAATTGGCTCATTGTTCTGAAAGAGAAAAAAGCTTTAAAAAGTCACACCTTGTCAGGACTTCTGAAACTTAGGACCCAGATGCAGAGTGAACAACGAAGACTTTATTAACAAGACTCTAGACAGGGCACAACAAGGAACTAACAAGGAAGTGACAAGGTGTGAGTTTAAACAGCAGGGCAGGGGACAGACACCACGATGACAGGCAGGGTGACCATTGAGACCAGTCCAGGGAGATCATGAACTTGAGGATGGCTTGGGAGGCAACACCAGGCAGATGGTGGGAAAACACAGGCAGGAACACCAGGAACCTGAGACTTGATGTCCTCTCCCAGAATCAGCTCCAGTCTTAACTTCCAGGGATATAGAGACAATGGCCAAGGACACACACACACACGCACGCACGCACGTGTCCAATTTTTGTGAGCTCGTGCAAATTGTCGCCTCTTTTTCCTCTTTGTAGTTGAGATGAGTGGTACCCGGTGGGGTCTTCTGCTGTTGTAGCTCATCCGCCTCAAGGTTGTGTGTGTTGTGGCTTCACAAATGCTTTGCTGCAGACCTCGGTTGTAACGAGTGGTTATTTCAGTCAAAGTTGCTCTTCTATCAGCTTGAATCAGTCGGCCCATTCTCCTCTGACCTCTAGCATCAACAAGACATATTGGCCACAGGACTGCCGCATACTGGATGCTTTTCCCTTTTCACATCATTCTTTGTAAACCCTAGAAATGGTTGTGTGTGAAAATCCCAGTAACTGAGCAGATTGTGAAATACTCAGACCGGCCCGTCTGGCACCAACAACCATGCCACGCTCAAAAGTGCTTAAATCCCCTTTCTTTCCCATTCTGACATTCAGTTTGGAGTTCAGGAGATTGTCTTGACCAGGACCACACCCCTAAATGCATTGAAGCAACTGCCATGTGATTGGTTGATTAGATAATTGCATTAATGAGAAATTGAACAGGTGTTCCTAATAATCCTTTAGGTGAGTGTATTTGTTAGACTGCTTTAGCCATAACCTCTGATTAATGATCGGACTGGCGAGTTTGTGAGTCGTGACCGTGGGCCCGTATACGACCATTGTGAGGACCCTCTGCGACTCTGAGAACCATATGAATAATTTCAATAAGAATAAAGAGTTAAACAGAATATTTAACGTATAATACACATTTCTAAATTATTAAACATATTTAGAAAACCATTTAATTAATGGAGTCAGATGAAAAAATGAGGATATAAGGAAACGTATTTAATTTAATGTTGTTGTGTTGCGTAAAATGAAAGACAGTAACATGCAGATACCCCTAAACGTGCCATTGGACGCCGAGAATTGGACCTGTGGGCGGGCTTACAGTTGTTAACCAGTTCTTTGTTGTTATCTGTTGTCGTAATACTGCTTGTGCGCATGCCTCTCAGGGGTACAGTATTCTGTGTTCAGTGAGTAAACAAACTAGCGTTCTGCCAAAGCGTTGTCTTTTCCTGAACATTACACTCACATTCGGCCCAGAAACAGCCAGAAGTGAAATCAAGGTCAGAGGAAATAATTCTGGACATGGTTTGCATGTGTGTTGGTTAACTTGGTTCCTCTGTAAAGCTGAGAGGGACATTGACCCTCCACTAACAGCATGATCCAAGTCTGACCTGCACAGAAAATAGAACATCTAAATGTTATCAATGTAAATGATCAGTGGCTCAAGACACATAAGACAAACACCAAACAGGTACAATACTCGGACAACAACTACAGTATACACACGCACAAACACATACACTCACACACTCCAATAATGTGAGATTATGTTTACAGTTTTTTACAATCACTTTGGCACTAATTTCAGAACCTTGACATAATTTTCCAAAACTCAAAACGGTCATCACTTGTAACACAGGCTGTCCAATGTTCAAAACATTGCATTGTGCATTCATATATTGCACAATCATTGGTTCAAAAAACAAATTTATTGTGAAATACCATTGAAACGTTCATTTAGATCACCCACACACAAGCAACCGATAGTTTCAGAGTGTCATTGTTCGTACAATCATTAAATATTGTAGTACAAAACAGGTAATACATGTTTCATTATGGTACTACGTGTAAATGCATCCCTGTAAAACTAGAGATAATACTACAGACACAGTGGAATCATTGAAGAAAATCTGAAATATATTGATGAAAAACAATACAGTACAATCACAACATAGGTTTATTTGAATCAAAGAGAAATAATTAGCATAGAAAAGAAAAGACAGTACTGTAAAACATCAAATGCAGTGTTCTTCAACTTGTACTGTAAAAAAACAAAACGTAGGAGTGATTACTGTACTTCTAGATTTGGTCACAGGTTCTCATCTACATCATTTTCATTAGCCAAACATCTTGGAAAAAAACATTTCTGGCATGGCGAATCCAGGCCTGACACTGGTCTGCAGTGATGTCATTGCATGCGTGATCCATGGCCTGGAGAAGAGTGACTTGTTCATGAGGGCATATATCATAAACCTTCTCCGTGTGGAGAAAAATTCCTCCATCAGGTTAAGGACAGGAGAGTAGGGGGTAAATGGGCCTGAAACCATGCTTGCACCATATCAAGCTCATCAAGGAGAGCTGCATTATATGATCCAATATGAGGTCTGCGTCCCACCACACCATCTTCTGATATAGCCGCACACATGGTAATGTTGTCCCCTCGTTGTCTAGATACTTGTATGGTTGACCGCTGGCCAATGAAATTCTGACCTCTCCTCCTTGTCTTAGCCAGGTTAAAGCCTGCCTCATCCAAATCTATGAATTTGTGATGATTGTCATCAGCATCCAGCTCCATCACCCTCTAAAAATACATTTTGGAAAGAGATTTACTGATGTAGAATTTTTAGAGAATTTTTTAAAGACACCTGGGGCCTTTTTAGCATGCGTGCAATAGTTGGCAAACTTATGGATTCCACATTGTTAAACATGTCTTCATTGTCTAAGATATGCTGTGAATTTCTGTAAGGCGCATATCATTTCTGGCCCTAACCAAATGGACCACAGCCTGCTCTTGGTCAGTCAGAAGTTTGCCTCTTCCTCCCCTATTTGGCCTAGTCTCAATTCTACAGGGAACATTCCAGTAAGAAGACACTTGGTCACATCACCTACTCTTCTGTAATTGAATTCATGATGTTTGTAATAGTATTCAGTGTGTTATCTGGTGTGATAAAGTTAAGGTACAATGTTTTTCGATTGATGTCTTGTTATCCAACAGGTCTGTTATCTGACAATGGCACAGTTTTGTCTTTAAATACTTGAAGGTCCCTGACCCAATTTAGATTTAAAGTTTTGTAGTCTGTCGTTTGTTTAAGAAAAGGATGCTCTATTGAATCCACAGCTCATGCCATAATAAATGGTTGTAGTATTGTTTAAAATGTTTTATGGGATGATCTTCACTAAAATCACTCATATCTCCCTAAATTTTTTAAATGATCTTTTAATAGTATTATTTTTGTTATTGCACTTTAATTTGTAAAGGTGTTCAATTAAATGAACAACTAGTTTGAGATTTATATTCCCTTGTCTTTTTTGAACTACACTAGAATCCCCCTCCCCACCCGTTAAAAAAAGTAACTCGGTAACTTTTACTCTGAGTAAATTTTTAATGAGCTGCTTTTTACTTTTACTTGAGTAGATTTTGAGACTGGTAACTCTACTTGTACTTAAGTAAAATTTCACTGTGTAACAATACTTTTACTTGAGTACAAAATTGTATTACTCTTTCCACCTCTGGGTAATAGTATTTCAGTATCACATGGCTGTAATGTAAAATTCTATATTTGATACCATGTCTCCCTTCTTCTGATTTCTGATCAGTCTGATGTTACACTGTCATTGACTATTTCCACCCCCTTACACTCTATTCTGCTCTATTCACAAATTGCAGATATTTCTGTCCCACCTACCCATAGACATTATGATTTTTATACTGTACAAACACTATATTCTCTCCCCTTACACTAAACCTACCCATCACAGAAAAATGTCTGCATTTTTCTCCACCAAAAAATGTCCCTGCAAGGGATATTAGGATATTGCCATCTTTATGGGGACATTTTTCCCCCCATAATGTAGAGTTTACCAGGCCACACACACACACACACACACACACACACACACACACACACACACACACACACACACACACACACACACACACACACACACACACACACACACACACACACACACACACACACACACACACACACACACACACACACACACACACACCTTATAATCTAAGATAAATCACTTATAATATAAAAATAATTCATTTCAAATGGTTATTCATTTCGGAAATTGCAAACAAAGTAGAAACTATGTCTATATAATCAATATCTAAAGAAATCTATTGGTGTACCAAATGATTGATTGATTAACCGTTAAGATTAGTGGATTAAATGACAGACAAATGTATTAAACTTAATGAGAAGAGATGCAAATCAAAAGTTTGAAGTTTCTGTGAATGAAACATTTATAAAGATGAAATACTTATTTTGTGTAGTGAAAAGGATACTTTGTGGTTTTGTGTATTGTACAAACTATGTGAAAATATGCTGAAATGTTTGAAAAAAGTGCACATTTGATGATCTGTTGTGATATTAGCACCATGAGTTTTGAAAATGTACACCTTGCTTGTGAAAATAGTACCAAAGCGAATAAAAAAACTATGTTTTGGCCTTCAAACTTCTTAAAAATGCACATATGTAGATAGATTTTTTTTTATAGAACCCCCCTAACTAACTCAAATTTGGAACCTCACTGATTTTAAAACCCTGCCTATGGCCCTAAGTGATTTCTAAAGTATTTATCTTTGTTTTAATAACTACTCAACCTTACCTTACACATTAATACTGGAAAAAGAGCCCCTTTGGTGTAAAAACACATTAAGTCTTTTTCCGGTGCGATTTTGAATGACCATTCGCCGAAAGCAAGGGCTCCCCCTCCTTACAAAAGCCAATTTAACCACTGCATACAACTATGCATTAAGAGTAATGGAACAGTTACGGATCGCTTTGAGCAGTTGTATCAATTGATAGTTGGATTATTGTAATGAAATGAAAAGACACTCATCTGAAATGTAATGTGTGAATTGCCTTTTGAAATAGTAGTACTTTGATGTTAAGTTGTGTGTCATTTTCACTCTAAAAAATGCTGGGTTAAAAATAACCCAGGTTGGGTTGAAAATGGACTAACTCAGCAATTGGGTTGTTTTAACCCACACTGTAAAAAATGTAAGGCCTCTCCAATTAAAAATGTTCTAGTGAGCGATCACATCTAAATTTTTCAATTGGCCAAATTGAATTTCTGTGAATGTAATTTTATCCATTGTGGCAACAGTCTGTTAACATCGTCTCAATTAGAAATAATATGTTGAGCCAATGGAAAAATTTAATTTACCAACACTGTAAAAAATGCCAGGCCTCTCCAATATAAATTTTCTAGTGATTGGTCACATCTAAATTTTTCAGTTGGCCAAATTGAATTTAATTCACAGAAATTAAATTTGGCCAACTAAAAAAATTAGATGTGACTAGTCACTAGACAATTTTAAATTTGAGAAATGTTTTACAGTGAAACTGTGAGGTTGGTCCAATTCAATATTTTAAATTGTAGTAACAATTGTTTATTTCTCACTGTCCCAAAAGACATACATTACTAAAAACATAAATATAATAAGCAAAATGAACACAGACAACAGGGTTGACATTTTATCACATTACTTTATTACCAATTCTAACACAGGATATTTGGTGAAAATACCAGGTGATTTTTGTTAAATTAACAAATTATAGTAGTTTTATGTGTATTGTATCCAAGCAATTGAAAAAAAATAGCATTTTGATCACTGGTTGTGAGTTTTGTGTCTAGAGTTTTGAAAAATTATGTCAATGTTCTGAAATTAGTGCCAAAGTGATTGTAAATCACTGTAATGTTAGATGATGTTTATTTCTAGATATGGATGTCCTACTCAACCAAGAAAGCAACTTAACCAAATTTTAAAGTATTACAGTTTTTCTCAGTCGATTTGACATATCTCCAAATGAATGTAGTTGCTCTCAAAACAATTACCACAGTAAACTAAACACATTGTATTCACTGCATAATGAAGCACTGCAGTTTATTCTATCAATGCATTTATCAAAAAAGAAATGCTAACATCAAAACTACAAGTGTGTTCTCTGTTGATTTGATAACAAATTCAGCTGTAGATACACAAATACACGAATGAAAATACGTGGTTTTCGGGGTCTTTAATCGTGTTCTTCAAAGTTGTTTAATGACGAGTTTAGTTGTATAACAATGAGTTTTTACCCCCAAAAAATAAAATAAGAAATTAAATAAATAAATGCACTGCAATAATTGAATCTATAAATGATAAACTCAATACTATAAATGGACTATCATTTACATCTGGTCAATGAATTTCATCATCATATATTTTCACGAGTCATGGATCATGGGGGAAAAAAAAAGCTGTGAATGCTGGATCCATCCTTGTGCCTCAACTTCTCCACAGGCCTCTTCCATCGCTTGAAGAAGACTTACTGGGTTGTAAGGTCTGCAATCATACACTCTAAAAATATAGTTATAGTTTTTATAATTGAGATCAGCTATTACAACCTGTTTATGGCAATTGCAAAGTGTTCAGATTACTGTGTGTTAACTGCTCTGGGAACAGTGACCTGAGTTTAGAGAAATGTGTCAAATCGATTGAGAAAATCTGTAAAAAGAGGTTTGAATTTGTGTAGCATCAAATAATTCAGAATTCGAATTCTGCCATTTTAGCCAAATAAAAACATTTACACTTGAATTTAATTATGTGTTCCTGTAGAGTACAGATACTGGTCATTTCCAGATAATGCATGATATTTACATTACAGTTTTTTTCAATTGCTACCATCCTTTTGTCCAATCTGTAGTCACATTTTCAAAACTCTAAACACAATTAGCACAACATCTGTCTGTTGTGACCATAACACAATTCATGTTTTTTTCACACAAAATGCAGTCAATTAACACGTTTCTAGAATGCCTACATTTTCTTTACATATAAGCACACCCAATACCAAAATCATAGATCTTTATAGTCTTTTTTACAAATGCTTAAACGCAACATGCCAAAAATTAAGACCTAATGTTCCAAACCATAGATATAGTAAAAAAAGTCTCTACTTCTGCAACAATATCAGCTCAAAAGTATTGAGACAAATATTTAAAAAAATATTCAAACAGCTGATAAGCATTTTTACATTAACTGATCATTAGAGTAAGAAAGAGCTGATTCCAATCTCAATCAGAGACATTGCCAGGTGTTGAAGACTTTCCATTACATGGACATACACAATAAAAAGGCACTCTTTGGATTGGTTTTGTTCAAAGCAACACAGAACAACACAGAGGAGCAAAAATGTCTGGACGAGGGAGAAGACTAGTTAGACGAGGAAGAGGACTAGATGGTCGAGGGAGAGGACTAGATGGTCGAGGGAGAAGACTAGTTAGACGAGGAAGAGGACTAGATGGTCGAGGGAGAAGACTAGTTAAACGAGGAAGAGGACTAGATGGTCGAGGGAGAAGACTAGTTAAACGAGGAAGAGGACTAGATGGTCGAGGGAGAAGACTAGTTAGACGAGGAAGAGGACTAGATGGTCGAGGGAGAAGACTACTTAGACGAGGAAGAGGACTAGATGGTCGAGGGAGAAGACTAGTTAGACGAGCAAGAGGACTAGATGGTCGAGGGAGAAGACTAGTTAAACGAGGAATAGGACTAGATGGTCGAGGGAGAAGACTAGTTAAACGAGGAAGAGGACTAGATGGTCGAGGGAGAAGACTACTTAGACGAGGAAGAGGAATAGATGGTCGAGGGAGAAGACTACTTAGACGAGGAAGAGGACTAGATGGTCGAGGGAGAAGACTACTTAGACGAGGAAGAGGACTAGATGGTCGAGGGAGAAGACTAGTTAAACGAGGAAGAGGACTAGATGGTCGAGGGAGAAGACTAGTTAGACGAGGAAGAGGACTAGATGGTCGAGGAAGAGGACTAGATGGTCGAGGGAGAGGACTAGATGGTCGAGGGAGAAGACTAGTTAGACGAGGAAGAGGACTAGATGGTCGAGGGAGAAGACTACTTAGACGAGGAAGAGGACTAGATGGTCGAGGGAGAAGACTAGTTAGACGAGCAAGAGGACTAGATGGTCGAGGGAGAAGACTAGTTAAACGAGGAATAGGACTAGATGGTCGAGGGAGAGGACTAGTTAAACGAGGAAGAGGACTAGATGGTCGAGGGAGAAGACTACTTAGACGAGGAAGAGGAATAGATGGTCGAGGGAGAAGACTACTTAGACGAGGAAGAGGACTAGATGGTCGAGGGAGAAGACTACTTAGACGAGGAAGAGGACTAGATGGTCGAGGGAGAAGATTAGTTAAACGAGGAAGAGGACTAGATGGTCGAGGGAGAAGACTAGTTAGACGAGGAAGAGGACTAGATGGTCGAGGAAGAGGACTAGATGGTCGAGGGAGAGGACTAGATGGTCGAGGGAGAAGACTAGTTAGACGAGGAAGAGGACTAGATGGTCGAGGGAGAAGACTAGTTAGATGAGAAAGAGGACTAGATGGTCGAGGGAGAAGACTAGTTAGACGAGGAAGAGGACTAGATGGTCGAGGGAGAAGACTAGTTAGACGAGGAAGAGGACTAGATGATCGAGGGAGAAGACTACTTAGACGAGGAAGAGGACTAGATGGTCGAGGGAGAAGACTAGTTAAACGAGGAAGAGGACTAGATGGTCGAGGGAGAAGACTAGTTAAACGAGGAAGAGGACTAGATGGTCGAGGGAGAAGACTACTTAGACGAGGAAGAGGACTAGATGGTCGAGGGAGAAGACTAGTTAGACGAGGAAGAGGACTAGATGGTCGAGGGAGAAGACTACTTAGACGAGGAAGAGGACTAGATGGTCGAGGGAGAAGACTAGTTAAACGAGGAAGAGGACTAGATGGTCGAGGGAGAAGACTAATTAGACGAGGAAGAGGACTAGATGGTCAAGGAAGAGGACTAGATGGTCGAGGGAGAAGACTAGTTAGACGAGGAAGAGGACTAGATGGTCGAGGGAGAAGACTAGTTAGATGAGGAAGAAGACTAGTTAGACGAGGAAGAGGACTAGATGGTCGAGGGAGAAGACTAGTTAGACGAGGAAGAGGACTAGATGGTCGAGGGAGAAGACTAGTTAGACAAGGAAGAGGACTAGATGGTCGAGGGAGAAGACTAGTTAGATGAGGAAGAGGACTAGACGGTCGAGGGAGAAGACTAGTTAGATGAGGAAGAGGACTAGAGGGTCGAGGGAGAAGACTAGTTAGACGAGGAAGAGGACTAGATGGTCGAGGGAGAAGACTAGTTAGACGAGGAAGAGGACTAGATGGTCGAGGGAGAAGACTAGTTAGACGAGGACTAGATGGTCGAGGGAGAAGACTAGTTAGACGAGGAAAAGGACTAGATGGTCGAGGAAGAGGACTAGATGGTCGAGGGAGAGGACTAGTTGGACCAGGGAGAGGACTAGTTGGACCAAGGAGAGGACTAGATGGTCGAGGGAGAGGACTAGTTGGACCAGGGAGAGGCGGACTAGTTGGACCAGGGAGAGGAGAACTAGTTGGACCAGGACAAGGGAGAAGGAGAGGTAGGGGGAGAGGAGTAAGAATGAATGCTGCTGTTCAAAGGAGAGTAAGAGCTGTTGTCACGGATGAAATAAGAGCCACCATCATAGACCATGTGATAAACCATGGACTATCATTGAGAGAGGCTGGTGAAAGAGTCCAGCCTAATCTCAGATGGTCAACTGTTGCTTCCATTATCCGGATATTTCAACAAACCAACAGGTAAGTCATGCATTTCATGAGGGCTATCAATGCAGTTGCTATTTACTGTATTACAGTTACTGCTGGCCACCAGGAGTTACAAATACAGATGTGTTGTATTTTTGTTCTTCGAAAGGACACAACGACTTCCTCGCTCTGGGGGAAGAAGAAAGCTTCTCAGTGAAGACCAAGAACATGCCATTGTAGGATGGGTCATTGCTGACAATGCAATAAAACTGAGAAATTCTGACCAGAATTGTAGAGGACAACCTGGTATTCCAGAATGTGGAAAGCATCGGCCTGGCTACCATTGCTCGGACTCTGACCAAACACAGAATTTGGATGAACACGGTTCCCTTTGAGAGAAACCGTGATCGGGTCAAGGAACTCCGGCACCAATACGTCCAGGTATGATGTCTATACACCATGTCTGATTCTACAGTGTCTATTCCACACTACTTTTTTTCCACTATTCTCTATAGCTACTCTACAAGTAAACATACCCACATAGTGGAAAGCATTTATGTAAAAATTGTTAGATTTTTCTTTCAGAGAATTATGGAGTTGGAGGCTAATCAGACACTGCATGAATTCATTTATGTAGACGAGGCAGGGTTTAACCTGGCAAAAACACGTGGACGAGGAAGAAATGTAATTGGGAAAAGGGCCCCCGTTGATGTGCGGGTCAGAGAGGAGCAAACATCACAATGTGTGCTGCAATCTCAAGTGCTGGGGCCTGTTTCAGTAAGGAGGTTCAACCAACTCTGAGTTTAAACCTGAACTCTAAGTTGACTTACTCTGAGATGGGAAACTCTGAGTTTTGGGTTTCAGAACAGCTCAATTGAGGTAGTTTAATCAACTCTGAGTAGACTGACTCTGAGTTAAGCTCATGCACTCCAACTATGAAAAGACACGATCAATGGAGCTCCGAAATTACGATTCACCATGGCAACAGCACCCAACAAAAAGATGTTTGCATACTTCCGGGTCAATACACAAGTTTAATTCTTAATTATTTTAATTAAGTTTAATTTTCATGGTATCCAAAAGGCAAACAAAGAATGTGGCAGCAGCTAAAAATGAAAAAAAAAACATAATTCAATCAGGAAAAGCTTTAAGCATAAAATGTTGATGGGTGTTGGTTTAATGACTTTACAAACATTTGACATATTAAATAAATATCATTCAGAGTCCAATGTGCAGCAGCTTTTCCCACATATACCCTTTTCACAGTGATGACGTGCTTTAATGGTCATCAATATCGTAAATCCTGAAACGCATTTTTTTTTTTTTATGTATGTACATTTATAACACTAATACTTTGTATTATATTACTTTTGCATCAAATTACAAAAATCAAGTTACCGCTGCTGTGAGAGTGTTTCTAATACAGTGTCTATGGGAGTGATTAGTTAAAATTAACATCTTTCTCTCTTTTCACTTCCGTTATCAATCTCACTCTAATTTTTCCATCTTTTTGAAAGTTGTGAAATCACTATTGTGGAGTTTTTCTTTTGCTATTTGAGCAAATGGAGACACACAAATATATATTTAATGTATTCTCTCATTCACCGCTATAAGAGTTAACCCAACTATGACGACTTCAGCTTCGGAAACCCAGAAATGTGAAAAGGGTCTATGCTCTTTCACATAATGAAATGTTCTTTGATCCCACTTGTTACATTTATTAATGAGGGTAATGACATTAAACAGTTTACTTCTACTCAGGCCAGCCAAACACCAGCACCACTGACAGATGAAGAGGAGATGGAGGAAGAATATTAACACCCAACAGGAAAAAGAATAAAGTATTTGTAGGAAATAAAGATGACTATAAAAATTGTAAATAAATGTATTTAACGGCTGTGGTGGTGGTTATGCCATATATCTCATACTATCATCTGGCAGCATCCTTCCATTCCATACAGTAATCCGTTTTCAGAAAGTGTGATGATGGGAATATGAGTGTCATCTATGCATCCAACCACTGTAAATCCTAAAGGAAATTCAAATTATTAGGATACTTCTAGAGGATTATCAAGTGAAGGTCAGGATCCTGTATCAAAAGGACATGCCATTTTTGTCTTTTGACAGTGTCCTCGTGATGAAAATATAAGCAATGAATGTTCCTGCAAAGAATGCTTTTCTTACTTTGTATTTTTGTCAAGTGGCAGATAATTTAATTTGTTTTAAGTAAACCTCGCTTACTTTAGATTTGGATACAATTTATAACTTTTTGATATTTATACTTGAAATACGACCAAAATACTCAGTAAGAAAAGAATTTGTGCAGTTTGAATGAATGAATTAAGTATTTAAACACTGCTGGTGCTTTAAAAAGGGGGAGGAGAACGAAAGAAACTCTGGGTTTACCAAAGAAAACCTGCTTCTGACCAGGTTAGGTTCACAGAGTAAGTTACCCTGGTAACTGACTCTGAGTATAAGTTACCTCTCTTTTAGAAACGGGCTTGACTTACCCTGCTTTCTCGGGTTTGACATACCTCCCATTCTGAAACAGAAAACCCAGAGTTTCCCTTATTTCAGGGTTAACCTACTCAGAGTTTTCACTTAACCTCCTTTCTGAAACGGGCCCCTGGTTTGGTCCTGCAGAAAAGCCAGATTGCTCCCTACAACACAGAGCTTTTGTTTTTAGATGACCTCCACCAACAACTGGTGCCAGAAGCAGAACAGGTGAGAGGAAACATGAGGACATCTGTATTACATGGGACAATGTAGCATTCCACTATTCAGATACAATCACAAACTAGTTTGCAGCACATCCAAGAGTGCTTTCCCCTTTTCTTCCTCCGTACTCTCCGTTCCTCAACCCCATTGAGGAATTTTATTCTGCTTTGAGGTGGAAAGTATATGATCATCGGCCACATGACCAAATGTCCCTTCTGGATGCCATGGATGCTGGCTTCAGAGACATCTCAATTGAAGACTATCAGGGGTGGATAAGGCATGCTAAGCGTTTCTATCCAAGGTGTATAGCGAGAGACAACATACAATGTGATGTAGACGAGAACATGTGGCCAAATGTTGAAGATCGTATAGATTAGAACGAGACTTTTTTTTTTTTTTTTCTGGGCTTTTTTTCCCTTTTTGTTTTATTTTTGCACACTTTAGTAAATCAAAGGCCATGTATGTTTGTCTTTGTTTCATTTTGTTGATCACTGACAGCAATTTCATATTGCTAATAATGCTTTTACTGCAGCAAATCCGTCACTTACTGTTTTTATTTTCAGTTGTACATTCTATAAAGTATTGATGACTCCATCAATTCACACACACACACACACACACACACACACACACACACACACACACACACACACACACACACACACACACACACACACACCACAGCTGAATGAATAATAATAAAAAAATGGATTTAATTCTGTATGTTCTATACAGATAGCGCTGAAACATGACAAGTTATGCCACCAACTGTTAGTATTTTGACAGTCATTGCACTATGATTGACCATGTGTTCATGTTGGATAGAAAACAAGTGCTAGAGTTTTGACCAAATTATTCGATTTTGAAATGGGTTTGCATTGGTTTAAGAGAGTTAGTGTATCTTGAAAGTTTTTTGCATTTTGAAATGTAGAGTTTGTATTTATTTAAGAAAATGTGGTTTTGGGCAGAAAATTAACTATTTGGCTAATTGTGTGATGTAGGTGTGTTGCTGTGCTAACAGTTTAGAAAAAGTATTTTAAGAATTGGCAAACGCTTCTTAGCAATTGAGAAAACTGTAATTAAAAGTCACTTTAGATTGAACCATCTGCCACATGCACTAATGTAACGATCTGATGTAAAGCAAATGAATGAAACTACAACAAGGCACTGTTTAGAAAGACTTTAATGCTGATATTTGGCACCAGTTTTGACTGACAGCAGAAGTTCAGGAGTCTTTACTCCAATAATAGACGGGATGAACAGTAAATGACCTGATCGTCCAGTTAGGCTTTGTTTTGTGATAATGACCGGCTGAATGTGCATTAGATTATTGTAATGATTTTTGTGGGTTTTGTGTGTGTGTCCCGGAATGTTGCCCCTGAAATGGGAACGCTGTACACTCTAAAAAATGCTGGTTTAAAAATAACCCAAGTTGGGTTGAAAATGGACTAACCCAGCGATTGGGTTGTTTTAAGCAAACATTTAACCCAAACCCTGGGTTAAAACAACTCAATTGCTGGGTTAAAACAACCCAATCGCTGGGTTAGTCCATTTTCAACCCAACTTGGGTTATTTTTAACCCAACATTTTTTAGAGTGTATGTCGCTCGAGACCATTAGGGTTTGTCTGGCGATGAAGGTAGATAGATAGCTAGGTATCTGTGGACTTAGTTAGATAGTGGAGAAGTGATACATAGGAGCTCTGGCTTTTCGTCTCTGCTGTGCAGATTGCACCTGGACATCTGCGCACGTGTGATCGCGCTGAGAAAGACTGGGGACGCACAACCCTTTCATGTCAATTGCGGGTCCTGTGTCTCTGCCTTACTGCCATGAGTTCGGAAAAGGATGTTGCTGTTCTGTGGACGTGGACCTGGCAAGATGGTTTTCTTCCCCTTTCTGGAGACGGGGAAGTGTTTTATCTTTTGATTCTTTGTGTGTGTGGGTGTATGTGGATGAATGAATGTGCGTTGTAGACGTATAGACATTACAGTTTTGTATGTGCTGAGCTGGGACATTTTCTTCGTTTCCACTGTTGCGACGATTTTGGTGTAATCAGTGTTCATTTAGGTAGATAATGCAGTGAGGGATGTGTAGTAATCACTAGAGTGCAGTGTATGAGACTGATGTTTATTAAATAATGCTATTTAAAAGATCTTTCTATTTTATCTATAATTTATCAATAAAGTTACATTTTTCTATACTGTCTTGGTGTGATGTACCCTCTGTTCTCCATATGTCTGATTACTTGCTGTGAAAACAGCTAGGTTTGTTACAGTATGATGATCAATTATTACAATTAATTTGATCTTCTTGTCGTCCTCATCCACCTGAAAGAAAACACAGATTTAGTTGATCTGCAGTGTGTGTGTCAGTCCGAGTGTTTGAGATCCACATCACCTTAATCACAGCAGTACATTTCAGCGTCATTGAGAGCGGTGTCATCTCCTTTTTCCTGTCGCTCTTCTATCCGCGAGGTGATGCCGCAGATTCCTCTTCCCTCACACGTTGAGCTCCAGTCGCCCCATTCACCCCAGTCTGTGCCGTCACCCTCCAGATATATACCTTCACTGCATTTGAACCTGGAGAAAATTCAGATGTGACAATATTATGATGCAATATCTGATTGTGCTGTTGGATAGAATGTCAGTCACATGATCGCCTGCAGCCCAATCACATCCATGAGCAGCAGCTGAGACTGAGAGTCTGATATTACAGTGTTTTACAATCACTAGGACACATTTCTCAATACTTGGGTCACTTTTTCAAAACTCTTCACACAGTTCTTCTAACACACTTTCAGTTTGGCACAACAGTTAATTTCACATTCAACATGCATTAAAACAACCAAAACACTTCATTCATGTCTCAAATCAACTCATTCTTCCAGAACACTAGCAAAGGTTTGACCAACAAACACACTTTAGCACTCATAAAACACAGACTTAAAAACACGAACATCAGGTAGCATTATACAATCATTTATTTTGCAGTATTCAAAACCTTAGCATCTAAGCCTCTGTTAATTCTCAATAAGAGCTTCCATAGACGTCTTTCAGGGTTGGAGCCAAACTCTGCCGGAGTGCGACTCTCTAGGACTGAACTTGCCGACCCCTGCTCTAAGTAGAGAAAAACAATGGTGTAATTGTACCATTAGGACCAATTGTGTACCTTTAAAGGTACAGTTATACGTTTTGTTCCCCAAGGAACAAAATTGTAAGTCCACTGTACCTTTTTTTCTGAGAGTCTATTACAAAATTATTCCTAAGTTTTCCTCTTTTGAATGGATGGTAATTAATTGAAAGTCTAACACCTGTGCAGGTGTTCATCTAATTTCTTATTCTTCTATGTCTTATTCATTTTTGTATTTTTTTTAGGTTTTGAACTTAACTGTAATAGTTTTGAGAAGAGTGTGTACACATGCACATTGGCCTGTAGGTTCATAAAGTTTTGGTGGTGTTTGTGTCTAACTGAGAGAAGAACTCATGTAAATTGAAAGATGTCTTCATTGAATGCATTTTGTGCCAAAGCAATGATAAATGAGCCACAGTTTAGCCCTCACAGATTTCTGTTGGGATCCCTGTGTGAAGAGGTTTGAAAAAGTGACCCAAGTATTGAGAAATGGCGATTGTGCTAGCCTAATGTCCTAGCGATAGTAAACTGTAACTGAACAGCTGATGGGGAAACTGAGGGTGCTTTCACACTTGGTTCGATTGCCTGGACCGAACCCGAGTTCGATTGCTCCCCCCTCCCCGTGCCCCCGCTGGACGCTGGTTCATATTATATTATTTGGATCCGAACCGGGGTGCGTTTGCATCAAAGCAGCAGCTGTTTACCCCGTTGCTTAGTAACAACAGCGAGCGTGAAGGCGACAAAATGCATAGCGTTGCTCACCTCACTTTTATATTTTTGTTTTTTAACCGTTGGTTTTGTTTCTAAAGCTTCAGTACCTAATGGCACTTGCGTCTATATGCCGCAAATGTACTGCAGTGCTCTAAAGAATGCTGAAGACGAGCAGAAATAAGATTTACAGCTCTCTGCTTGCAGTATGTCAGTCACGCTCGTCAGGAAAATGAGTGAAACACACACAAACACAAATTTTTATCAAATCATACGTCATTAATAGCGGTTCACTTCCGCGATTTAGTACGATTGCGTTCACATCAGCAGCGAACCATACCGGAGTTCACATGAACCGAACCCCAGACCACCCTTTTTAAGCGGACTCTGGTACGGTTCGCGGGTGCGCACCCGAGTTTGGAAGACCGTGTTCACATCATCCAAACGTACCGAACTCTGACATCAATCGAACCCGGGTGCGCACCAAAACTGCTAGTGTGAAAGCACCCTGAGTCTTTAAATTGCAAAATAAAACCAGGATGACTTATAGCACCACATGCTCACCTGATGTTGTTTGCAGCCGTGTCATCTCCACTTCCTTGGTGAGATTCGACTCTCAGCTGGAAAGCGCTCAAATATCCAGAAGGACACCATTTGACATCTGTCCACTCACCCCAGCTGAAGAAAAGACACAAAGAGGTTTCTCGATCAAATCAAACTCTCTAACTTAAACTCATAATGCAAAAAAAATGTATAATATGAGTCCATTACTATCCCATGCCGGACTCAATTGAGGTGTAGTCACTTGCGGATAACACTCCTTTGGACCGATCGGCACAGTGAAGACGAATCGCATTGAGCGCTGTATCATCACCATCAAAATGTTGTTCCACCTTAAAACAACAACAACATTGAGGCAATCTTCCATTTGAAAGAGAGTTAACTCTAACCCAACCCATAGTAACATTTCTCTTCATGCTCTTTAGTTTTACACAGACACTTCAGGTGCAGTTTCCTGGAGATAATAAATTAACTAACAGCAACTCCACAGTTTTGAATCTTTGAAGCACTAAAACACCCCATATTAGCAAAATAGAGTCAATGCCCAACTTACCCTCAGACTAAACCCTACGGCGTATTCTCCACTTGGACACATGCTCTTATACCTCCAATACCCCCAGGGCCCTCCATTCGGCACACGCAGCACTGATCTGAATCCTCTGGCTGAGCTCACATGCTGCCCAGTAATGGCTAGCAGTGAAAAAGCAATGGAAAAGAAGTGATGCATTGCTACAGCTCTGACCTGATTGAGAGATGAATCTTCAGATTATCGGCAGCCTCAAAGCGATCAGTGATCAGTTATAAACGGGCGGCTCAACCCCTGTGATGTGAGAATGATCAGGCAGACTCAGAGACAGTGCAGAACCACAACACTCTCGAGTGAAGCCTCAGGTTTATACACAAGATTGAGCTGAATCATCCATGATGGCCATCCAATCACAGTACTCAAAGATCAACCCCTACCATATATGGCATATTGAATTGTTTTGTCTTTGTTTAACTTTGATGGTGTGTAATTTGATCTTTACACCTTTGACCTTATTATCTATTCTCAGGTTAGGTAAAGTAAGTCGGGTCTGGCCTAATTTGGTCAGAAGACTTCTCTGTGGGATGTTATTGCTCAAAGCCTTAAAACACTAAAAAAGCAAAGCCTCTGTAGTTTTTGTAATCAATTAAATTTATTTTAAATGGTTAATTTACTTACTTAAATGTATTTAATTATTAAAGAGTAAAATACAATAATCATGCTTTGAATCAAAGTTGTAGTCAGCTCTGGGCTTCTAGGCTTCGGGACTTTGATAACTTTCAGATCTTATGTTTGTTAAGTTTCTTCATTTCTTTTTGATTTGGGGATTGTAGGGGGAGGGTGCCATTTTTGTTTGTACTTCCTCTTTTTCTGCTGTTTATGGGTAGACATGGAGAAAGGGACGTTTTTTTCATTTATTTTTCGGATGATCTCTTTCTAGGTCATTTACCAAGATTTTTGGGTTAGTTCATTTAAGTTTTGTTTGTTTTTTTGGCCTAGCTCGCCCCTGAAGTCATTATCCCCTGTTTTGATTATTATTTTCTGTTATCCTTGCCAACCTTCCAATCCCATCCTTCCTATAGTTTTGCCTTCCCAACTTAAACTCTGCTCAGCTGCATATGCTCCTTCATTTAGGCATATCTGAAAATCCCAAGTGCCCTCTCTGGGAAATGGTCTCAAAAAATAGAAGCAAATGGGATACCCAAACTGTTCTGGTCTCCGAATTGCTGCTTCAAGACAGAAAAGACAGAGTTAACAGTAGGATACGTTGAACCATTGTGTAGCCATACTCGTATATCACTCTGGCCCGTCATCAACCATTTCAGAATCTGTCACCTCAAGTTTGTTCAAATAAACCCTCATCATGTCTTCCCATTCCATGATTGAGTATTTGTCTGAACTATCTCCTCTAAAGTGTGGTGGTGTTGTCACTTCAGCTTTCAGGATCAAGTTCAGTTTGAAGCATCAATGACAGTAGTATTTGACTGGTCAGTCACATGACCACTGACACCTTCTTAGCGGATGGATAATTTGGAAATTCAGGCCTCATCATGCTTTCTCTAATTGATTGACCAATCTCAATACCAATTTGTTTCATGAGGATACTCATTTGACCAGACATTTCTGACTCCTGAAGAGTATACTTGTAGTTGCTGGCTGCAGCGATTGGGCAACCACACATTTGGACTCTGTCATCAAGGGAAGACCAACTGTTCTACCCCAGCCTATACTACAGTACTCAGTATCATCGAACAGCTTTGTTTTGTCAGGCGTTTTCAGAACACTGCCCTGTCCTCTACCAGCCATAAATGTAGAGTAATGTGAGTAAAAGTGCTTGATCTAGTTAGGCCACAACTCACCAGTCTGTATATCTGTCGCCCACCCAAGTCTTCAGCGTCGAATTCTCGTGACACAGGTCATCAGCAGTCTCCTCCTAAAGCAATAGATGACTGAAGTCTTGTCTCGCCTCCAGCTCCCGTCAACTCCACGTCAGCAATGTCCCAAATATCCTTTTTGTAATGTTGCTCTGTGACCATAAAATAACCAATATGGAACTTTCCCCTAAAGTCAGATAAGGAACCTTGAACTGCAGCACTTTCATAACCAAAAGAGGATGTTTTAGGAACGTCCCTAATATTCTATAAAGGTTCAGGATTTTGGCCCGCTCCTCTTTACAATGTTGCTTCAGTTTATTGAGGTTTGGGGGCATTTGTTTATGCACAGCTCTTGTCACAGCATTTCAGTCAGGATGAGGTCTGGACTTCGACTGGGCCATTGCAACACCTTCATTGTTTTCTTTTTCAGCCGCTCTGTTTTAGATTTGCTGGTGATCTTCGGATCATTGTCCGGTTGCATGACCCCTTTTTGGCCAAGCTTTAGCTGTCGGACAAATGGTCTCACATTTGGCTTTAGAATACTTTGGTATAAAGAGTTCATGGTCAACTCATTGACAGTGAGGTTCCCAGGTCCTGTGGCTACAAAACAAGCCCAAAATCATCACCACCCCACCAGCTGCTTGACTTTTGGTATGAGGTGTTTGTGCTGATATGCTCTTTTGGTTTTCACCAAACTTGGCACTGTGCATTATGGCCAAACATCTCCACTTTGGTCTTGTCTGTCCAAAGGACATTGTTCTAGAAGTCTTAGGATTTTTCAGATGCAACTTTGCAACCCTAAGACGTCCTACCATATTTTTTTAGAGAGAAGAGGCTTTCTCCTGGCAACCCTTCCTGTCTTTCCAAATTCCTGTCTTCATTTACTCACCCTAATTTCGTTCCAAACCTGTAAGACTTTCCTTCATCATATAAAGCGATCAAGTCTCTTCAGTAAAATTGGAATAAACCGCTTGATTCCTATGGATTCATTTAACGATCTTTAGCATCAAAGTGGTAGTTGCTCTCTTTCATCCATCCATCCATCCATTGTTATTCGGTGTACAATCTATCTAGATCCCACACACCTTCTACCTATTTTTAGTTTACAACCTCAGGCTAGGTAAAGCAGGTCAAATCCTTAACTAGATCATAAATATAAATTTATACTCACTCTCTAGAAGAACAGACACCCTCCGTATCTGGTTCAGACCAACTCGTTTAGAAAGCAGAGACGTGGCAAACGGTCTCTTTTATAAATCAATTATAAGTAGATTTATTTTTCCATTTAACAAAAAGTTTTACATACAATCAAATAAAAGTTTACAAAAAGAAAAGTCTTAAGTAACAAAAGCATCATCAAGCAATGGAGAAGCAGCATATCGCCCTCAGCTTCTGCTGTTCATACACAGATCAATACCTTATATACCATTTCATTATCACACCTCTTCATCACATATTCAATTACATAGGCACAGTTCATCCAATCCTAGATTTTGAACGATTGTCAACTCCCTCAATTCCTTCAACATTTTAGTATATAATGCTCTGTACTCTTTCATTCTTCTTCTTCTGGCTTGGTTCCTTAATCTCCTCCTTCGTCTCGTCTGCAAGACATCATCCTGGGTAAAACCTGTTTCTTCATTCAATACTTTGTTACATTAATAAATTACCTTTATACATATGACTTAGTGTTTTTCTTCATCTTTTTAATAAAGCAGATTGCCTAAAACATGTCTCAGCGTGTTCATTTCAATTATTCAATAAAATACTTTTACAAAGTCTTTGTCTCTGTGTCTTTACTATAAAACCAAATAAAACATTTTTACAAAAGTCTTTGCTTCCGTGTCTTTACTATAAAACCAAATAAAACATTTTTACAAAAGTCTTTGCTTCCGTGTCTTTACTATAAAACCAAATAAAACATTTTTACCAAACCATGTGTCTGTATTCTTGCTATGAACCAAAGTAAAACATTTTTACAATATCATGTTGTCATGTTTTTCCATGCTTACAAAGTCATTTATGAAAGTTGTATAAGAAAAACCTCCTTTAGGCTTTTCGGCCTTATAAACAGCTTATACATAAAAGTTGTAAAAATAAAAACTTCTTATAAAAGTTTCTCGGCCATTTAAACAACTCTTTATTTCACTTTGCTGCTTCTGTTCTACATGCGGCTCTTATAAAGTCCAGCATAAAGGTTCTCTATAAAACCTCCACTACATTTTTCTATAAGACTCTTATAAGGTCAAACATAAAGGTTCTCTATAAAACCTCCACTACATTTTCTATATATTTCCAACATCATAAAACCATGCATAACATATCTGTGTGGTTAACATAGGCCTCTTTACATTTGGCATCATCCTTGGTTACACATTGGGAGTAAGACCTCCTTACATTAGGCCTTATCCCTGTATATACATTGGGAATAAAATAATCAATTTCATCATTATTCTAACACCATCCATCCATAATTTGCTTATCCGGGGCCGGGTCACGGGGACAACAGTCTAAGCAGAGAGACTTCCCTCTCCCTAGCCACTTCCTCCACCAACCTGAAGTGGGCAAGCCACCCTTTTCCAACTGAGAACCATGGCCTCGGACTTGGCCTCGGACCTCGGAGGTGCTGATTCTCATTCCAGCCGCTTCACAGTCGGTTGCAAACCGTCCCAGTGCACACTGAAGGTCCTGATCTGAGGAGGCCAACACGACAACATCATCCTCAAAAAGCAGCGACTAAATCACGTGGTCCCCAAACCGAACACTCTCCGGTCCTTGGCTGCACATAGAAATTATGTCCATAAAAATTATGAACAGAACCGATGACAAAGGGCAGCCCTGCCAGAGTCCAACATGCACCGGGAACGAGTCTGACTTACTGTTGGCAATGTGGACCAAGCTCCAGCTCCGGTCGTACAGGGACCGAACAGCCCTAAGCAGGGGGACCCCATACTCCCAAAGCACCCTCCACAGGACGCCATGAGGAAAGAACCAGTCAAATGCCTTCTCCAAATCCACAAAACACATGTGGATTGGTTGGGCAAACTCCCATTAACCCTCCTGCACCCTGGAAAGGGTATAGAGCTGGTCCAGTGTTCCACAACCGGAACGAAAACCACACTGTTCCTCCTGAATCCGAGGTTCCACTATCGGCCGAATTCTCCTCTCCAGTACCCTGGCATAGACTTTTCCGGGGAGGCTGAAAAGTGTAATTCCCCCCGTAGTTGGAACACACTCTCTGGTCCCCCTTCTTGAAAAGAGGGACCACCACCCCGGTCTGCCAATCCAGAGGTACTGTCCCCAACCGCCATGCGATGCTGCAGAGGCGTGTCAGCCAAAACAGCCTCACAATATCCAGAAACTTGAGGTACTCATGGCAGATCTCATCCACCGCCGGTGCCTTGCCACCAAGGAGCTTTTTAACGACCTTGATGACTTCAGCTTGGGTGATGGACGAGTCCACCTCTGAGCCCTCAGCCACTGTTTCCTCAATGGAAGTGGAATGGATGTGTCGGTGGGATTGAGGAGATCCTCAAATTATTCCTTCCACCGTCCGACGATATATCCCCAGTTGAGGTCAACAGCTGCCCATCTCCACTGTGAACAGTGTTGGTAGGGCACTGCCAGAATCTCTTCGAGGCCAACCGATAGTCTTTTCTCACCGAACTTCTCCCAGGCCGATTTTTTGCCTCCACAACTACCCGGGCTGCAGTCCGCTTGGCCTGCCGATACCTGTCAGCTGCCTCAGGAGTCCCACAAGCCCGCCAGGCCCGATAGGGCTCCTTCTTCAGATTGACGCATTCCTTACTTCCGGTGTCCACCACCGGGTTCTGGGATTGCCGCCTCGACAGGCACCGGAGACCTTATGGGCACAGCTCCGAGAACACAGCTCCACTCGGACTCAATATCTCCAGCCTCCCTCGGGATCCGGTCAAAGCTCCGCCGGAGATGGGAGTTGAAGATCTCTCTGACAGGGGGCTCTGCCAAACGTTCCCAACAGACCCTAACGGTACGTTTGGGTCTGCCGAGTCTGTCCAGCTTCCTCCCCCGCTATCGGATCCAACACACCACCAGGTGGTGATCAGTTGACAGCTCCACCCCTCTCTTCACCCGAGTGTCCAAGACATATGGCCGGAGGCCAGATGAGACGACCACAAAGTCGAACATGGACCTCCGGTCTAGGATGTCCTGGTGCCACGTCCCCCTTATGCTTGAACATGGTGTTTGTTATGGACAAGCCGTGACTAGCACAGAAATCCAATAACAGAACACCGCTCGGGTTCAGATCAGGGGGGCCGTTCCTCCCAATCACGCCCCTCCAGGTGTCACTGTCACTGCCCACGTGGGCGTTGAAGTCCCCTGACTATCTCTTGTCGGTACCTCTCGACCTCCCTCACAAGCTCAGGCTCCTTCCCCGCCAGGTGACATTCCACGTCCCTAAAGCTAGTTTCCATGTCCAGAGATCGGGTCGTCAGGGGCCTCGCATTCGACTGTCGCCCGATCCACTGTGCACTGGCCACTTAAGATCCCTCCTGCAGGTGTCAACGTCCCCACGTCGCTTATTCGGGCTGAGCCCCAACCCCATGGGGGGAGGCCCCGCCCCCAGGCGCTCACAAACGAGCCCCAACCCTGGACCTGGCTCCAGGGTGGGGGCCCGGCTTTGCCACTCCGGGCGACATCTCGGCCCTTGTTTTTATTTTATTCATAATTGGTTTGTGAACTGCTCTTAGTCTGGCCCGTCACCAAGGACCTGTCTGCCTTGGGAGTGCCTACCAGGGGCATATAGCCCCGGACAGCATAGTTCCTAGGATCATTCGGGTACTCAAACCCCTCCACCACGATAATATGACAGTTCAAGGAGGGGCCTTTCTTTCCGATTTTATTAAAAATATATTAATTTGTGTTCCGAAGATTTAATTCACCATAACCACTTTCACTTTCACTTTCTGCTTTGTCCATATTGGTTCAATCTTGCTCTCAATCCGGCTCGAAGGACCAATTTATGTAGCGGAGGCTTACTGCTACTTTATTAGCAGAGGTTGAGGGTATTCTGAATGCCAAGCCTCTCGGCTATGTATCTTCCGATGTGGCAGACGTTGACCCAGTGACTCCAAACCTACTCCTCATGGGCCGTCGTGATGCCTCCTTACCTCAAGTCCTTTTCGACTCTACCAACCTGCTCGGAAGACGCAGATGGAGACATATTCAGGTGTTGGCGTATCCTTTCTGGACTGCCTTCATCCGAGATTACCTCCCAAGTTTACAGAATCGGCATAAGTGGAGAAAGAATGGAAAAGAGTTAACTGTGGGTCAAGTTGTTCTCATTGTTGATCCCCAACTTCCTCGTGCTCTCTGGCCTGTGGGTACAACGACTGAGACGTTTGCTGGACCTGACGGGAAAGTTCGCACTGCTCGTGTCAGAGTTAGGGAGAAACTCTACACTCACCCAGTGGTTAGGTTGATTCCACTTCCTCACTTTGAGGAAAGGCCTTAGACCCTGTAGACAGACTTTCTTGGTATTTACAATTATCCTGTTAGCTTATTGGGGGCGGCTGTGTACGAAAGCCTGTCCTAGGAACCAAAGTTGTTGTCACACGGACTGATTATAGTGGAACACACAGGAAGACGGTTTGGAGAATGTTCATCTCTGCACGCTTGTTTATGTTCTGTATAAATGTGTTTATGCCTTGATGTAAGTACATCTGCTTATGTATATATAGAATTAATGTTATTGTTGTCCCGCGATCGTTTCGCGTTTACCATCGGCGTGTTTGGAGGGCCGTAGCGGACGTAATTTGCCGTGAGAGAAATGCGCTAATCAGTATTAGCATCGGCAGTATTCTAAACTGTATCATCAATGTGTTCACATTAATAATTCACCAGTGTACAATTTACAATGACTATTTGTATTGATAAGGCTGTTATTACTGTTAAGGATGCAGACTTGAGTGTGAATCATTGTTTATTGCATTTATTCAATATGCCAGTGGGTAAATGATTCTCAGAATATTTCTTTATAGTTATATTTCTTTATTGTTCACTTTAGACCATTAATACAGACGACAGACGATCTAGTTCAGATGACAACCTAACGACTGTTCAATAAATACATCTTCATCAAGAATCTATTCTCTGACCTCTGATTCTCTGACCGGAAACTCGTCAATATTTGGCCGCCTCAATCAGTGAATTATAAAGTAGCAGCAAGCCTCCGTACACACCCCATATATGCGTTCATTGGCGCCCCTTCAGCTGATGGCGCCCTAGGCGACCGCCTAGTTCGCCTATGCCTAAAAAACGACCCTGAACCAGTGTCTATATAATTTTGATTATTTTCCAAAGAAGATGACTTGTGCCAATAAATATCCCTGTACACCAGACAAAGCAGACACTTTTATTTTTCACTTTGTTTTGAACATTACAGTTTTAATAATAAAGGTTTGTTTTAAATGTAATTTTATTATATTTTCTATTTGATTATTTGATTGAACGTGTCAGTTGCAAAGGCTGTAATCGCTGGGATTGAATGAGCAAACCAAACTTTGATTTGACCCTGTAAAGTGTGTTAATGTGTGTGTTTAAATACAATTGTGTTAATGTGTGTTTTTAAATACAAGTGTGTTAATGTTTGTGTTTAAATAAAAGTGTTTTTGCTAATTATATGTCATATATTTGTCATAACTTTTCCTCGTTCATGAATAAAACTTAAACACAGGATCAGCTGCTCTTTTTTATTCAAAATGAAAATACTCTCATGATTTATTTTCATCTCTAAGATTTACAGTAAATGTGCAAATTACTACACAGTCTATTATTTCAGCCACTAAATAAATGTAGGCTAATTATTTTAATTGTTATGGAAAGCTTGTAGAACAGAACCAAAACATTTAATTGTAAATGTGCTGCAGATTTGCTCATCACAGCTTCAGTAGTTTCATATCAGCACTGTGTTAAACTGAATCCTTTAGGGTTTAATAAAGACTCTTCGATATTGTTTAGCCCAGGGGTTTTCAAACTAGGGTCCTCCAGAAGGTTCTATGGGGTCCCCAGAAAATTTCAGAGAATAAAAAGACCAAGCAAAAATGGATAAAGTCTACCGAACATTCTACCTCTCTCATTTCTAAATGTTTCTCTCCTTTCTTGCCGTATACGTAGGGGGAGACCGGGGATGGTTGTAACATTTTTTACCTTTCTGTCTATATCTTAGAGTACTTTTAAGCCAGTGTGTTCAAAATGTGATTTAAACTAGTTACAAGTGTCTGCTATTAAATTACATAGCTATTATTTTCTCAACACAAACAGAAAATGCATGGTTTAGTTTTAAACACGAGGAGTGAAATGTTACAATTCACCCCATAGCCTGGGTTAGTTGTAACATACCCTGGGGTGAGATGTAACATTATGATATCCACCGGGGTGATATGTAACACAATGAAATAAGGATTATGACAAAAAAAAATATTTTGAAAGCTTTTTATTCAACACTGACTGACAATATAACTGTCAGTCATCTCAGTCATAGTAATTGACCAATAAATTGAACTTGAACACAAACATTGTGTGTAAGCACGTTTGTTACTGTAAGTCATAGTATTGGCCATAGTAAAATATTGAAATTGACCACTTGAACGTGTGTGTGTGTGTGTAAGGTGTTAGTCCCCATCTTTGTGTTAGACCCTCTTTCCACTGTGGTAGCCTACTCTTGGAAGTTCAGCTGAACCCTTCTCTTCTGACATCCTCCTCTTTCTACAGAATCTGTACAAGGTTACATGGCAAATGCCATACAACTTTGCCACAGATCTTATAGACTTTCCCATTTCTTTTACACCATCTGATGCTCTCTTCAAAATCATGAGAGACACCCCTCTGTCTGTCCTTCTCTTCCAAGACCTAGGCATACTGAAATTCGAATAAAAAATAAATAGATTCAACAAAATTTCCTTGGGGTAGGTTGTAACATTTCATTATTGTTACAACTAACCCCGAGTCTTGTTGTTACAACTAACCCAGAGTCATGTAGCCATGAACTAGCTCACCTTACAGCTAACAGCTAAAACATTAGCACTAACAATTTGCATGAAAAATATCTACACAGACACACAATAAACATAATTTACATTTGATGAGTTTAACTACAAAGCAGAAATTCCCATAACAAAAATAAAAAAAGTAAAAAAAGTAACTTTCTTAGCTCAAATTTTTTCTTTCTCACTAGCATCTGCTATGTCTGCCACAGAGCACTACTTTTTCACATGTGGAATAAGGACTAAACTGAGCATGTGCGAAGTGAATCAGGTGATTTGTAACTAGTTCCTGATTGGACAGATTGGAGTTGTTACAACTGACCCGTGTAACAACCATCCCCGGTCTCCCCTACTTTCCAGAATTGTATGTGTTTGCTTTGTATCTTTCTAGTGAGTTTTTCTCACTATAGTCCCCTTTATCTCGCTCACTGGGGTGGTAAGGCAGTTTTCTTAACACAGTACGTAAGCTGCTTACATACATTTATTGTGAAAGTTAATCATAAAAAGAAGTTTTAATTGAAAAATTTTCTTCAAGTTTATGCATCCAACATTATGTATAGCCAATTTAAGTTTGGAAACAATATGTTGTATTTATAATGTCACATGCTATTTATCTATATGTTTTTTCATACATACAAACAGAGGTTAAATTGGGCCGGTGTTACGAGATTTTCCAAGTACCGGAGCCTACATGAATATTCCTAATTGTCCGCATGCGCGCCGCGCTTGAAACTGACATTTTTAGTCAACACTTCTCAAATCTCCATTGTCCACACGTTTTAGGATTACTGAGAAAACAATTATTGAGAAAAGGTAATCAGGTTTCAGCAACGAACTAACGTTAGAACAACTGTTATTGTTCAACACTTAATTGTTTGCAAAAAATTTTTCATTCTGTGCGTTTGTCTTGATTACAAACATGAATGATTAACGTTACACACATTGACATTCACAGTAAAGTAGGATACAGAATTAATCGTAATAATTTGACATGAGTCTACATTCATTTCAGTTACTCCCGTGTGGGCATTTGTATCTTGTGATACTTAAACTTTTCTTTTTTAGCCATCATTCTGTGAATCCAGAGCATTGAAACAACTATTAAACCTGAAAAAAAATATCTGTTGCCTAATAAACTATTTGTACCTTACACGGTTGTGGTTGTTCTGTCTCCATTCATTGACCTGGCTATATGTTACATGAACATGAAATAGACCATGTTGCACCCATTCTTCAGTATTGGAGGCTATGTTTGTATAAATATTAGTCACATAAAATGTTGCCGTAATAAAGCATTTACTTAATGGATGTAGGTCATGGCATGATGTGGAATCAAACAAGGGAAGAGTGTCCTAGAAAAGAGTTTATTAAAACAAATGAAAACTCCATATTTGCCTGGATCACACATTGTTAATGGTACCAGGCACTGTAGCCCTTATATTAAGGAAATGACAATGCCATCACTAATATATATATATATATATATATATATATATATATATATATATATATATATATATATATATATATATATATATATATATATGTATATATATATATATATATATATGTATATATATATATATATGTATATATATATATATATATATATATATATATATATATATATATATATATATATATATATATATATATATATATATATATATATATGTGTGTGTGTGTGTGTGTGTGTGTTTTATATATAGTGTTTTTTTTCCTCATTGAATTCACTAAACTGTTCAGTTTGCAGAAGCCATTTTAACAGGGGGAGAACTTAATTTTGCATGCAAGGAAACATACATTGCACTGATGCGAGAAGCCATTGGCCAACGCCTGCTAAAAGAATCAGGTCTATTTTTGCTTTAAATTTGGTATATAGATTGTCATGGCCATATGAGTAATATTATCTTGATTAATTTGCTACCACAGAAGAGTTGAATGACTTGTGCCTGGCTTGTGGCAATACAGATTTGCATGCAAAGGGTAAAATGGACACTTGGGTCAATTTAACAGTGAATATATGATTTACATAAAGATAATTTTCAGTAATCTGACTTTAAGATTTCTTCTTGTGAGATCTCCTTCAGATTCAATGTGACAGTTGCAGTGGGTGGTACCACTGGGACTGCATGAGCAGACCAAAACTGGAGGCAGTTTTCATTTGTCCAGGATGCAAAGGGCCTGTCCCCCTCCCTCCCTCACCACCTTTTTGCAATCCTTAAAGATTTATTTTTCAAGATTCCAAACATGTTTTTCATTTAGTCTTTTCAATATGCACACCTGTAAATAAAATTATTGTCAACCACATTACAGTAGTGAGTGCAGTTGTTAATCCAAACTTTTTTATTTAATATTCAATAATTTATTTAACTCCTTCATGCTATGGAGCAAGCTAACAAATGTAATGGCACTGCTCTGGTGGTTCACAGGGCAATACATGGTGAAAAATTATTTCATAGCCTTGAATTAGCTTTTGCCTTGCATTAAACCAAGGCTATTACTTCCCAAATAAGAGACTTAAGAATGGCACAACCACAACAGTGAATCGCCGACAGGTCCAGATATTTAGCATGCCAAATATCTCGCGGGCGTCGGCGACTCATCGGCGATTCTCTCTGACCGCGTCTTTGATCATGCACACTGCGTGATTGTCACTCACGTGCACGAGCACCGATTTGCCATTGATTTCAGGCATTTGTCTGCGATTTCCCAAAACTTGTCGGCGAGTCAAAATCGGGGCCAAAATCAGGCAGTCTGAACTAGGCATTGATACCACCCCAGTGAAGGCCACTTGTACCTTAAAAGGTACAATTTCGTACTCTTTTTTTATTTTAATTTTTTTATTTTTTGAGAGTGTAGGGAATGACAAAATAATCACAACGGAAACTTTATTATGCCACCACTGACACATTCACACAACCATTAAAACCATTACCATTAAAGTAAAACAGAGGTAGCCTATAATTAAAAAAAACACACTAATTTACTAACGACAGGCCACTGACAAATCATTGTCTGTAATCATTAAATTATATTGTTGTGTGCAAACTATTGAGCACATAAACAGTTAGGCTATCAATAAAATAAGCTTAACTTAATATTTACAGTGGCGCTTTAACACGAAACAGGAAACTCGTGAATATTCATGTAAGCTCCGCCCATTGTCACAGAAAATCACCGACTATTTCAGAACACCTGTTAGAACTGACTACCTGTGATTTGTTAATATGCCATATATGGTAGGGGTTGATCTTTGAGTAATGTGATTGGATGGCCTGGACTTCATTGATCAGCTCAATCTTGTGTATAAACATGAGGATTCTTCCTTAATAAACTCGAGAGTGTTGTGGTTCTGCACTGTCTCTGAGTCTGCCTGATCATTCTCACATCACAGGGGTTGAGCCGCCCGTTTATAACTGATCGCTTTGAGGCTGCAGATAATCTGAAGATTCATCTCTCAATCAGGTCAGAGCTGTAGCAATGCATCACTTCTTTTCCATTGCGTTTTCACTGCTAGCCATTATTGGGCAGCATGTGAGCTCAGCCAGAGGATACAGAGTGAAAAGAGTGCCGAATGGAGGGCGCTGGGGGACTTGGAGGGATCATAGCATATGTCCCGATGGAAAGTACGCCTACGGGTTTAGCCTGAGGGTAAGTTGGGCATTGACTCTATTTTGCTAATATGGGGTTTTTTTAGTAGATTTGATTTCGCCCTGCAGCTCAGGCGGGAAACCAGTAGTTTTGTTTTTTCTGTTACAAATTTGCGGGGACCAATCACAAACCGGCTATCCACCTGTGTGCTGTTGGCGGGTTTAAAACCGTGACGATAGAGACGCGATGGATCGTTGGTCTGATTGGTTGAAGTAGTCATTTGATCATTTGAGCCGATCAGGCCTCATGTGCAGTAAAATTACAGAGCAGACTCCCCAGACCAATGTTCACTCTTAAAACACGAGTGCTTTAGAGTTTCAAAGGTTCATTAACAGAGGAGTTGCTTTTATTTAATTATCTCCAGGAAACTGCACCTGATTTTTAAAGTGTGTAATGCTAGAGAGCGTGAAGAGAAATGCAGGGTTTCTGTGGGTCTAAAAGTCTTAATCTGACCGTCCACAATTTAAGGCCTCAATGTCTTAAATTGAAGCAAAACTCTTAAATTCAATATCATATCTTTAAATTAGGTCCCTATGATTTCTGTGCAGAAAACGGTGACAGAATTATAGAATCATTCACAAAAATGGTATTTACTATATCACAGAGTGTCACAGAATTTTTTTTTTTTTTGGACGAATAAATCAAATGTAGGTCAGAACACTTTAAGGGACAGTTCACCCAAAAGTTAAATTCTGTCTTCATTTACTCGCCCTAATGTCGTTCTGAACCCGTAAGACTTTCCTTCATCATATAAAGCGATCGAGTCTCTTCAGTAAAATTGGAATAAACCGCTTGATTCCTAAGGATTAGTTTTACGATCTCTAGCATCAAAATAGTTGTGCTCTCTCTCCGATTTCATGTATTCGTTTGTGTACCGTAGATGGAAGTCAGAACGATTTAATTCACCATAAATGCTGAGTCCAGAAATTAAAAGAATAAACTATAAAACAAAATCACATTTCATAGAACCCTATATTTAATGCTTCCTCCGGATTTGTGTTTCATGTCAAATCTTTAAATCAAGACACCTTTACTCGACATTGACATGCAAAGTGTAGACATTAACTCTTGTTTTCTGAGAAATTGAACACAATTAAGTGATTCTATGCAAGAACAAATCTGTCATTGGGTATGGAAATTACTTCCATTGGGATTAAGTTAAACCCACTGGCACATGTGTTTTAATACTAAAATCACTTTCACAAGTTTTCCCAAGGTTTCCGATATCTCAAACTTTAATCCTTTATTTATTTTGTAAAATTAGTTATGGGGATCATTTGTAAATTGTATTTTCAAACCTTGACGTCACTGATGCAACTCATTTGATATTGACATATTGCAGAGTTACGTTTCCTTACATTTTAAATTTAAACTTGACATGCCTTCATAACCTGCAGAAATCCTGTAAATGTTACTATGGGTTGGGTTAGAGTTAACTCTTTCAAATGGAAGATTGTCTCAATGTTGTTGTTTTAAGGTGGAAGATCCTGATGGTGATGATACAGCGCTCAATGGGATTCGTCTTTACTGTACCGATCGGTCCGAAGAAGATTCATCTTCAAATGGCGTCACCTCGATTGAGTCCCACATAGGATAGTAATGGACTTAGATGAACAATTCTTGTATTAAGTGTTTAAGCTAGAGAAGTAAATTGAGGATTTGCTTAATTGATTTAATTGAGAAACCTCTTTGTCTTCAGCTGGGGTGAGTGGAAAGCTGTCATAAATTGTCCTAAAGGATTCTTGAAAGAGTTCCAGCTGAGAGTCGAATTTGAACAAATAATAGGAGATGACACGGCCGCAAACAACATCCGGTGAGCATGTGGCGGGTTTTTTTTTTTTTTTTTTTTTTTTTTTTAAGCCGAATGCAAGAGGCTGCAGGTGATCATATCATTACATTTTATCATTGTCACATTTACATTTTCTCCAGGTTCAAATGCAGTGACGGTACTGTGCTGGAGGGTGATGGCACAACCTGGGGTTATTGGGGCGGGTGGAGCTCAAAGTGTGAGGGAAGAGGAATCTGCGGCATCAGCACGAAGATAGAAGAGCCACAGGGAGATGGAGATGACACCGCTCTCAATGACGTTCACATGTACTGCTGTGATTAAGGTGATGTGAATCTCAATCACACACTCGGACTGACACACACTGCAGATCAGCTAAATCTGTTTTCTCTTTCAGGTGTATGAGGACGACAAGAACAGCAAGAAGATCAAATGAATTGTAATAATTGATAATCATACTATGATAAACTAACATGAACCATGTCATTCAACAGTAAATCTAATGCACAGTCAGCCGGTCATTATCACAAAACAAAGCCTAACTGGACGATCAGGTCATTTACTGGACATCCTGCCTGTTATTGGAGTAAAGACTCCTGAACTTCTGCTGTCAGTCAAAACTGGTGCCAAATATCAGCATTAAAGTCTTTCTAAACAGTGCCTTGTTGTAGTTTCATTGTTTTGCACAACACTTGTAGTAGTGCACGTGCCAGATGTCAATCTAAAGCCACTTCTATTGCATTCAAAGTAATTGTCTTATCCGTTCATGCATTACCTGGGAATGACCAGCACTCTACATGAACACCACATTCAAGTGTGATATTGACTGTTACCTCAACTTTTTGCCTTTTATAAAGGTATAATTACACGCCAATGTATAAATTAGTTAATTTGGCTAAAATGGCTCAATGCAAATTCTGAATTATTTGATGCAACACAAATTCAAACCTCATGCACTAAAAAAAAACAACTCTGGGTTAAACGACCCAATTTGGGTAAATATACACTCAAAAAAAGATACATGGGTTTTACTTAATTTTGTCAACAGGTTCCACGAAATTGGGTTATGTTGAATTTAATTAAAATGGTTTATTTCAGTAAACTTAAGGTTTTTTTTTTTTACGTAAGGTTAATTCAATGCCATTTAGTTAAATCAGGTTAACATTCTTAATTTTGTCAAACTATTTAATTATTCTAAAACGAATATTAAACAAACCAAGTAATCCAGTTTAATTGATTTGTTTTATTTTTTACAAAACCTTTTACAAGGTCTTATTGTCTAGCCAGAAGATGGTTGTTACATCCATGGCATTTATTTATTATTAAACCCTTATGTCCTCCTTATTAGAGAAAGGATGTATTAGCTGAAGATGAATCTTCAGGCACATGTGCTCTTCAGCACAAGAAACCAAATCAAGGTAACTAGCTTTTAACTCAAGTATCTTTATTCAGTGTCATTTCCACCTTGGCTGTAGTTTGGTTGAATTATGTACAAATATGAAAATATTTATTATTATGAGTAAACATGCTAAGTCCAAAAGTAGCTAAGCATGACATGAGGGTGTGCTAATATTGCCGAAAAACTGCTCAAATGTAATTTCCACCTCTGAGAAATTACAGGCGTAGCTTTGGACATGATATATAGGCTATGCCGTTTTTGTGTACTATTTGCGTGTTCTCATGACATTTGTGCTTTTGGACGGAGAACTTTATATATCACCATTCCAGTGTACTCTATATTTTTATTTATCTATATTTATATTTAAGATGCCGAAGTCGGTGGCCAAGAAGTCACAGGAATACAGGGACAGAATAAAAGAATAAGGCTAAGATGTTACACTTGTGTGTCTTTAACTGTTCATGATGGTAGCATTTTAATGTCTAATGCACACAACGTGATTGATACGATGGGGCATGCCATGCATTATGTTTCATACACACAGACACTATGACACTACATTCAGTCTAGCTCTCTCTCTCTCTCTCACACACACACACACACACACACACACACACACTGTACACAGAGAGTACAGCTTCTTTGAATTAAATTAATGTTTTGAGCAGGTTCATATAATTTGCATATCATTTTTAAAACTATTAGGTATACTGTTCAAGTTATAAATTTTAAATAATAAAATACATGGTTAAAAATATTTTGGACTGGCAATTTAAGTAAAAATGAACAGAAACAATCTTTCCACCATAAACCGTCATTTCCACCACTACACATTTTTTAAGAAAAGAATAACCAATGATGTGGATCTAAATGTATTTTAAATCAAGGATTAATAGTATTAATAATAAATGCTGTAGGCAAAAATCCCAACTCGTGGCATTTAGCAACTTTAAATAAAAATGTATTAAGTTCATGAAGTATTAAGATTTATTTTGTTACATGATTCGGTAGCCACTGATGTTGTTGACTGATACATAATGTTATATAATCAGTTTTACAATATTATATTGTAATAAAATACATAAATTGAAATGACATCTTTGAAAGCGCTCTTCAAATTGTTTTTTTTTAAATAATATTATTCCATGGAATTCTAAAACCGCAATATAATAAACAATATAATCAGAAATGGACTTTAGGTGTTGCCTGTTTCACCCGCTTCAATCCATGCAGAGCTTTTCAGAAAGTCAGCCACGCACCATTAATCTATTTCAGAGTGCCAGCATGAGATAAATACAAGGTTTCTGATCAAAACTCACTCTATTTGACCTTATGCAGATATTGTGATAATATATACAGGTGCTGGTCATATAATTAGAATATCATCAAAAAGTTTATTTATTTTACTAATTCCATTCAAAAAGTGAAACTAGTATAATATATTCATTCATTACACACAGACTGATATATTTCAAATGTTTATTTCTTTTAATTTGGATGATTATATAACTGACAATTAAGGAAAATCCGAAATTCAGTATCTCAGAAAATTAGAATATTACTTAAGACCAATACAAAGAATTTTTAGAAATCTTGGCCAACTGAAAAGTATGAACATAAAAAGTATGAGCATGTCCAGCACTCAATACTTAGTTGGGGCTCCTTTTGCCTGAATTACTGCAGCAATGCGGCGTGGCATGAGGAGATCAGTCTGTGGCGCTGCTCAGGTGTTATGAGAGCCCAGGTTGCTCTGATAGTGACCTTCAGCTCTTCTGCATTGTTGGGTCTGGCATATCGCATCTTCATCTTCACAATACCCCATAGATTTTCTATGGGGTTATGGTCAGGCAAGTTTGCTGCCCAATTAAGGACAGGGATACTATGGTCCTTAAACCAGGTACTGGTTGCTTTGGTACTGTGTGCAGGTGCCAAGTCCTGTTGGAAAATGAAATCTGCATCTCCATAAAGTTGGTCAGCAGCAGGAAGCATGAAGTGCTCTAAAACTTCCTGGTATACGGCTGTTTTGACCTTGGACCTCAGAAAACACAGTGAACCAACACCAGCAGATGACATGGCACCCCAAACCATCACTGACTGTGGAAACTTTACACTGGAGCTCAAGCATTGCAAGGATTGTGTGTCTCTCCTCTCTTCCTCCAGACTCTGGGACCCTGATTTCCAAAGGAAATGCAAAATTGACTTTCATTAGAGAACATAACTTTGGACCACTCAGCAGCAGTCCAGTGCTTTTTGTCTTTAGCCCAGGCGGGACGCTTCTGACGCTGTCTGTTGTTCAAGAGTGGCTTGACACAAGGAATGCGACAGCTGAAACCCATGTCTTGCATACGTCTGTGCGTAGTGGTTCTTGAAGCACTGACTCCAGCTGCAGTCCACTCTTTGTGAATCTCCCCCACATTTTTGATTGAGTTTTGTTTCACAATCTTCTCCAGGGTGCGGTTATCCCTATTGCTTGTACACTTTTTTCATATAATATACAAGTTTCACTTTTTGAATGGAATTAGTGAAATAAATCAACTTTTTGATGATATTCTAATTATATGACCAGCACCTGTATAATAATGGATGGACACGCTGAAATTTGCCGACATCGTAGGGAAAGAATAATTATCACGTAATTGACTAATGGATCGGCAGATAATTGTCTTTATGAATCAATAAGAAATTATGGTTCTATTCTATATAAAGAAATATGAGGTAAACGTGAATACATATTTCTCCAAATGTGGACAAAAAGTGTGTAGCCTTGTGTAGGCGCACTGTGATCAAATATAAATGGAAGCAAACATGTACAGGTTTGTCTCGTTATTCAAAATATTAATAACTACAGATTGATTTTACATTCCTATCAGAAAATAAGAATTATTAGTGTCATTGTAAATAGTGGTCAAATATCGAAGCTAATTTATTTAATACTTCAAAGCTCAAAGTTAAATCAGAATAGTTATTGTAAAAAAGAAAACATGTAACAGCTGCCAAAAAATAGGCTACAGCTCTTTAAAGGGAAAACAAACTTTTAAAAATCATCCCGCTTCTGTTTTTTTTTCACAAATCGCACCCTGATAATAATAATAATAATAAAGGAATTGAATAATTAATGGATTAAAGGGATTTAAGGTAATTATAAATAAATAAATATGAATGGTTAAGTTCTAGGTTTAATTGCAGTTTTTGAAGTAATCAATTTAAACTATTTGCAAATATTTATTTTAAAAGAGTTCACTCTTATTCTTATGTCTAATATGTAGAAAATGCAAACGTTTTTTTGCCTCTTCGTCACATTCATTTATGAATTACATGAATCATGATCGCATTTTTTCAATTCAAAACGGCGAAATTTCAAAAAAACTTGAGTAGTTTGCATTACTGTCGGTAGCTGAACATTTCTATCATAAAACAGTGGTCTAGACTTGCATCTACTTACATTTTCCACGGGGCGAAACCACTTTCAATACATTTTGATAACATGATAGTTGATAGTTTTATGGGAGCTGGCATGACAGACAGCCCCCCTAAAAAGGGTCCAGAACCGCCCCTGTCCAGACCCTCGTCCACTCCACGGGCCTGGCCCTACATCCTGTCCCCAGGTTGTGCCTCCGCTCCACCTCCTTCCTGGACAGTTTTACAAGCATCTGGAAGCCACTTCTTTGAGGATCGGGAGAAAAAAAGCTGTGAATGCTGGATCCATCCTTGTGCCTCAACTTCTCCACAGGCCTCTTCCATCGCTTGACTTGGTTGTAAGGGTTGCAATCATATACTTTACATCTTCAAGAGGAGAATATGCTAGAAGGAACACCATCCTGAAATGTGATTCTCAAACAACTATTTCACCAGTGCTGAATGGTGGAAGTGGATAAGGTCAACAACAATTACTAAATTCATTGAGGGAGATAAAAAATTAGGAACTAACCCAAAAGTTAAGCTGATTTGAAAGACCGCTGTTCGTCAGCTTTGTTTACGAGAAGCACGCAGAACCTCCGCAACTCTGCCGTGACGTGCCGTCATTATGTTAAGCCCGCCCACCGACACACGCTGTGATTGGCCTGACCAGAGTTTGGTTTTTCCAGCTCTCAGGTCTACAGAGAGTTGCTAGACTACACTCGCGGCAAAATAAATGTTCTGCCGCTAGGGTGCGTCTAGTATTCTAGGCTAACATTATGGTTTTTCTTTGAGGGAAGCTGGACAGAGTTCAGCCCAATATAAACTTTGTGCCACAGTCAATGTCCCTGGACAATGAGTGCTATAATCCACTGGTGTTGTGGCACACAACACAGAAAGGCTCCTAATTAACTTCCGGAAAGTAAGGTCAAATTAGATCGTGGTCATAGATGTATACGTAGATGCCTCATTAGCGACTGCACGGATCAGTAGAATGAGACATCTACTATCGATATATCTATGATCACGATATTCATCGTCTGGTATCGTTTAAAGCCCTTTGAAGCTGCACTGAAACTGTCATATGGACCTTGAACCGTTTGTAGCCCACTGAAGTCCATTATATGGAGGAAACCCCTGGACTGTTTTCATCCAAAACCTTAATTTCTTTTCGACTCCAGAAAGACAGACATTGACATCTTGGATGACATGGTAAAGTAAGTCGGGTCAGGGACAATTTGGTCAAAAGACTTCTCTGTGTGATGTTATTGCTCAAAGCCTTAAAACACTAAACATCAAAGCCTCTGCCGTTTTTGTAATCAATTAAATTTATTTTAAATGGTTACTTTACTGAAATATATTTAATTATTAAAGAGTAAAATACAAAAATCATGCTTTGAATCAAAAGTGTAGTCAGCTCTGGGCTTCTAGGCTTCGGGGACTTTGATTACTTTCATATCTTATGTTAAGTATGTTTGTTTAGTTTCTTCATTTCATTTTGATTTGGGGATTGTAGGGGAGGGTGGCATTTTTGTTTGTACTCCCTCTTTTTCTCCTGTTTATGGTTAGACAGGGAGAAAGGGACGTTTTTTTTCTCGGATGATCTCTTTCTAGGTAATTTACTAAGATTTTTGGGTTAGTTCATTTAAGTTTTGTTTGTTATTTCGGCCTAGCTCGCCCCTGAAGTCACTATCCCCTGTTTTGATTATTTTCTGTTATCCTTGCCAACCTTCCCATCCCATCCTTCCTATAGTTCTGCCTTCCCAAATTAAACTCTAATCAGCTACATCTGCTGCTTTATTTAGTCATATCCGAAAATCACAAGTGCCCTCTCTGGGAAATTGTCTCAAAAAATAGAAGCCAATGGGATACCCAAACTGCTCTGGTCCCCGAAGTGCTGCTTCAAAACAGAAACGACAAAATTAACAGTAGGATTCGTTGAACCATTGCGTAGCCATACTCATATATCACATCTCTGGCCCGTCATCAACCATTTCAGAATCTGTCACCTCATGTTTGTTCAAATAAACCCTCATCATGTTTTCCCATTCCATGATTGAGTATTTGTCTGAACTATCTCCTCTAATGTGTGGTGGTGTTGTCACTTCAGCTTTCAGGATCAAGCTCATTTTGAAGCATCAATGACAGTAGTATTTGACTGGTCAGTCACATGACCACTGACACCTTCGTAGCGGATGGATAATTTGGAAATTCAGTCCTCATCATGCTTTCTCTAATTGATTGACCAATCTCAATACCAATTTGTTTCATGAGGATACTCATTTGACCAGACATTTCTGACTCCTGAAGAGTATACTTGTAGTTACTGGCTGCAGCGATGTGGCAACCACACATTTGGACTCTGTCATCAAGGGAAGACCAACTGTTCTACCCCAGCCTATAGTACTCAGGATCATCGAACAGCTTTGTTTTGTCAGGCGTTTTCAGAACACTGCCCTGTCCTCTACCAGCCATAAATGTAGAGTAATATGAGTAAAAGTGCTTGATCTAGTTAGGCCACAACTCACCAGTCTGTATATCTGTCGCCCACCCAAGTCTTCAGCGTCGAATTCTTGTGACACAGTTCATCAGCAGTCTCCTCCTAGGCACAGTTCAAACCGTCTGACCTCCGAACGCCACAGACGAAACAGCAATAGATGACTGAAGTCTTGTCTCGCCTTCAACTCCACGTCAGCAATGTCCCAAATATCCTCTTTGTACCGTTGCTGTGTGACCATAACATAACCAATATGGAACTTCCCCCTAAAGTCAGATAAGGAACCTTGAACTGCAGCACCTTCATAACCAAATGAGGATGTTTTAGGAACGTCCCTTATGTTCTATACAGGTTCAGGATTTTGGCCCACTCCTCTTTACAATGTTGCTTGAGTTTATTGAGGTTTGTGGGCATTTGTTTATGCACAGCTCTTGTCACAGCATTTCAGTCAGGATGAGGTCTGGACTTCGACTGGGCCATTGCGACACCTTCATTGTTTTCTTTTTCAGCCGCTCTGTTTTAGATTTGCTGGTGATCTTCGGATCATTGTCCAGTTGCATGACCCATTTTTGGCCAAGCTTTAGCTGTCAGACAGATGGTCTCACATTTGGCTCTAGAATACTTTGGTATAAAGAGTTCATGGTAAACTCATTGACAGTGAGGTGCCCAGGTCCTGTGGCTACAAAACAAGCCCAAAATCATCACCCCTCCACCAGCGTGCTTGACTTTTGATATGAGGTGTTTGTGCTGATATGCTCTTTTGGTTTTCACCAAACTTGGCGCTGTGCATTATGGCCAAATCTCCACTTTGGTCTCATCTGTCCAAAGGACATTGTTCTAGAAGTCTTAGGATTGTTCACACCACGTCCTACCATGTTTTTTTAGAGAGAAGAGGCTTTCTCCTGGCAACCCTTCCTGTCTTTCCAAATTCCTGTCTTCATTTACTCACTCTAATGTCGTTCCAAACCTGTAAGACTTTCCTTCATCATATAAAGCAATCGAGTCTCTTCAGTAAAATTGGAATGAACCGCTTGATTCCTATGGATTGATTTAACGATCTCCAGCATCAAAGTGGTAGTTGCTCTCTTTCCATCCATCCATCCATCCATCATTCGCTTATCCGGGGCTGGGTCACGGGGACAACAGTCTAAGCAGAGAGACTTCCCTCTCCCTTGCCACTTCCTCCAGCTCTTCCGGGGGAACCCTGAGGCTTTCCCAGGCCAGCCGGGAGAGATAATCCCTCCAGCGTGTCCTAGGTCTTCCCTGGGGTCTCCTCCCAGTGGGACGTGCCCAGAACACCTCCCTGAGAAGGCGTCCAGGAGGCATCCGAAATAGAGGCACGAGCCACCTCAGCTGGCTCCTCTCGATGTGGAAGAGCAACGGGTCTAGTCTGAGCTCCTCCCGAGTGACCGAGCTCTATCTCTAAGGGAGCACCCAGCCACCATGCGGAGAAAGTTAATTTCGGCCGCCTGTATCCGTGATCTTGTCCTTTCGTTCCCACAGCTCATGACCATAAGTGAGAGTAGGAACATAGATTGACAGGTAAATCGAGAGCTTCGCCTTACAGCTCAGCTCCTCCTTCACCACGAATGACAGGTACATCGACCGCATTACTGCAGAAGCTCCACCAAACCATCTGTCAATCTCCCGTTCCATGCTTACCTCACTCATGAACCCCAAGATACTTGAACTCCACCACTTGAGGCAGGAACTCTCCACCAACCTGAAGTGGGCAAGCCACCCTTTTCCAACTGAGAACCATGGCCTCGGACTTGGAGATGCTGATTCTCATTCCAGCCGTTTCACAGTCGGCTGCAAACCGTCCCAGTGCACGCTGAAGGTACTGGTCTGAGGAGGCCAACACGACAACATCATCTGCAAAAAGCAGCGGCCAAAATGCACCGGGAACAAGTCTGACTTACTGCTGGCAAAGCAGACCAAGCTCCTGCTCCCGTCGTACAGGACCGAACAGCCGTAAGCAGGGGGACCCCATACTCCCAAAGCACCCACCACAGGACGCCATGAGAAAATCCACAAAATTTCTCCAAATCCACAAAACACATGTGGATTGGTTGGGCAAACTCCCAAGAACCCTCCATCTCCCTGGAAAGGGTATAGAGCTGGTCCAGTGTTCCACAACCGGAACGAAAACCACACTGTTCCTCCTGTATCCGAGGTTCCACTGTCAGCCGAATTCTCCTCTCCAGTACCCTGGCATAGACTATCCCGGGGAGGCTGAGAAGTGTGATCCCCTGTAGTTGGAACACTCTCTCTGGTCCCCCTTCTTCAAAAGAGGGACCACCACCCCAGTCTGCCAATCCAGAGGTACTGTCCGCAACTGCCAAGAGATGCTGCAGAGGCGTGTCAGCCAAAATAGCTGAACAATATCCAGAAACTTGAGGTACTCATGGCGGATCTCATCCACTACTCAGACTCAATAGCTCCAGCCTCCCTCGGGATCTGGTTGAAGCTCTGCCGGAGGTGGGAGTTGAAGATTTCTCTGACAGGGGGCTCTGCCAAATGTTCCCAACACACCCTCACAGTACATTTGAGTCTGCCGAGTCTGTCCAGTGGGGCCCCTGCTTTGGCACGCCGGGTGACGTCTCGGCCCTTGTTTTTATTTTACTCATAATGGGTTTGTGAGCTGCTCACCAAGGACCTGTCTGCCTTGGGAGAGCCTACCAGGGGCATATAGCCCCGGACAACATAACTCCTAGGATCATTCGGATACTCGAACCCCTCCGCCACGATAATGTGACAGTTCAAGGAGGAGCCTTTATTTCCGATTTTATTCAAAATATAATAATTTGTGTTCCGAAGATTTATTTCACCATAAAAGTTGAGTCCAGAAAAATTAAAACAGAATAAAACAAAAACTAAACAGATTTCATAGGGCCCTACATTTAGCCTAATGCTTCCTCAGGATTTTGTTTACCAGTACAAAATTTTAAACATCCTTAACTCAAGACACATTTACTTGACATGCAAAATGAAAAAATTAATTCTTGTTTTCTGAGAAATGGAACACAATTAAGTGATTTTATGATTAAAATAAGAACAAATATCTGTCATTGGGTATGAAAATACTTGGGCTGGATCGGAGCTATACGTCATTCTTAAGTTCCTTAGGTGTATCTTAAGGTGTATACCTTAAGGTGTATCTTAACGTTAATACATGTTTCCCGAAACGATCTTAGTTAAGAACCTTCTGTAAGTCATACTTTTGAACGGTTTGTCTGGAGCACTCTTAAGGCCCGGATATACTTCGGATGTTCGCGTTCGTGCACCGTCCGCATGACGTAATTTCCGTCATTCGGAGAGCTCGCAGCCGGCCGCATACCCCGTCCGCGCGCAGCCCAAATTTCCGCGCGGATGGCCCGCGTGCAACAGCGCATGCACCAACAGTACAGAAGAGTCCACTAGGTGGCAATACAGAAAGAATTGAGCACAGTGTTCAGCGGTCGAAGAAGAGTGTGCAAAGACCGGTTTAAAAACAACACGCTTGAAAAAAAAGAGAGAATTTTTGATTCTTCAGTGTTTCTTCCAAACTATGTTGCAATGGTGGATGCACTACAGTTCTTCTCAAATCATGCCCAGCGAATGTCCCGTTGATGACAGGACTCAGTGCTGCCCTCCGATGTCTGGTAGACCGTAGACATTTTTTTTACTGCGCATGTGTCGATCGCGATCATCCGCGCGCATCCGTGGTGTAGTATCCCTTACGTAAGGAAAATATATTTACCAATATATTACTTGAAATATATTATAATATATTGTTAATATATTGATGGTACATATATACAATATATGTAATATATTGCAGTATATTGCAAAATATACAAATGATTGCCGCTTTCGATATATTGCAATATATTGGAAAATATAAATATTAAATCCCATATATGGGAATATATCGCCTAATGTATTACATGATATTTTCCAATATACTGCAATATATTTAAGGGTATACTTTAGCTGTGTCCCAAAGTGAAGGGCGCGCACTTCGAAGGCCGCATTTGAAGTGCGATTGCGTCATTGCGTTACTACGAAGGGTGTCCCAATGTGAAGGCTGCACCCTCTGAAGGCCACATTTGAAGTGCGATTGCGTCACAGCGGCATTACGAAGGGTGTCCCAATGTGAAATCTGCACTTCCGAAGGCCGCATTTGAAGTGCGATTGCGTCACAGCAGCGCAACGAAGGCTGCCGCAAGTCGAAAGCGACTCAAAATGCGCCCTCCGTTTCTCAGGCAAAGGAAGGGTACAGCAGATGGAACCTTACCACAACTTCGCAGCCAACCCTATCCCAGAATTCATAGCACACTGGTGATTACAGGATTTGACTGGTCCGCATTCCCGCGGCGGGTTTAAATTTCCCAGTGAAAGACGGTAGCGGTCGGCAAGTGTAGCCTGGCGTAACCACTTGAACTTGAAGTAAACAAAACGTTTAGTGCATTCGTGGTAGAGCAACCTGGCAAGATAATTTCCCAATTTTAACTAGCATAAGTGTTATTTATTTCTCAACCATTCTCTCAAGAAGAGGAATCAGTCCATTCTCTCCTTTTTTGCTCTTTTTTTCTTTTATCTCTTATTTCTGCACTTTCTTTAAATACAAATTAGATCTGTGTGGGGCTGTTTTTTCGTCCCGCTCCCGCAATAAGATCTATTAAGCACCGCACCCTCCCGCTCGCGCTTCAAATTCACTCCGTGCTCACGCGCTATAAATTATTTTATTCCCGACCGATCCAGCTAAATTTAGATTTCGTTTCCAGAATCTGTTTTAAATTTCCTCTACAGGAAGAGAGAGAGACTGGGGATAACAGAAGTAAGGCTATGTTGGCCAAGCAATCATTTATTTATTTTTTCTTATAGGCATAGGCTACTGTCAACACCTAAAATATGTCACAGACAAAAATAGGCTAAATCAAATACGACATCTGTCACTCAAAACTGCCAAAAAGTCAAAATGCAAATAAACGAAAACTGCTGACATTACTGCAAAATAAAGTATTTAATATGAATGAATGAATAAATGAATGAATGTCGCTCACTGACGACGTCCATTATACCTCCAAAGGCTGAATGTAAAGTCGTGGCCGGGATGCACAGAACAATTTCTCTATATTATTATTATTATTTTATTTTATGCAAGTTATTTGTAAATTAAACCAAGTAATTGCTGTCTATTGTTAATTTTCGTTAACTTGAAATGTGTAGGCTAAATAAAAGAGAGGTTGTTTTGTACATTCTGTTTATTTTTGTAATGCAAGTTATAATTTGTAGAAATCCATATGTTCATGCATATATTTTCTTGTCATGTAAATTAAAATGTGGAAATGAAAATAAATTGGTCTATACATTAATTACTTAAAGTACTTTTTACCTATTTTTATCTAATAGTTTTTTGAACTATTCATAGGCCTACAATAAACATCAGAAACAACAGAAATGTAAATTAACAGCTGAAACAGAAGAACACATTTCTACACTTTCATTGAGCGGAGCGGGTGACGCTGGTGGAGCTGGACCGGGATGGAAATGCACAATAGAAACCCTGGGAAGGCCTGTGCCAGCGGGACATCATGAGCGCATATTTCCACTGTCCGCAGGTTTGCGGGGCTGAATCGGTCGACGGCTGGCATGTCATAAAAAGTATAGCTAATCGCATCTGAGATGATGTGAGTTGAATAAAAATAAAATAAGTACTTAAATAAAGACTTGGACGTAAATATATAAATGTTTAAAATATATTTTAACAGTTACATTTAACATAATAAATAAACAATAGTTGCAACTTAACGATTAAATATTTAACCATATACAGATTTACGTGCTTATGGTCCGGTCTCCCATCATCGCAGGCTTTGAAGCATGTCAAAATCCAATAAAACTTATAAAAAGCAAAAAATAAATAAATAAATTCTGCTCCATTTCTCTATTTAAAATCTCCTCACGAACGTCCGCTGTCAGTTGCCACACACCTACAGCCCATTCAACGACGCTCGGTTCAGTGTTGCCAAGTCTGGAATTGGGTGGCATTTACTGTTGATGTGGTTTGTTTTGTTTGTAGCCTATAGTCCACAGGTGTAAGTTGTCTTTACTTTAGCAATATTTGTACTGGGCGCCCCCCGCGTTTTGGCATATGCTGATTCCGCTACTTTTGATTAGCAATTGGAGGGGTTTTGTTGTGCAGACCTGGCAACCCTGTCCCTCGGTTCGCCCTTCATGCACTTCATGCACTTCTAAGGCGTGGCCTGGTCTGGCCTTCGAAGTGCGCACCCTTCACTTTGGGACACAGCTAGTGAAAGACGTGCGGACAGGGCTGCGCGCATGACGCGTCCGGGCGCGGGAAGTAAAGTATACCCAGGGCTTTAGACCTTATCTCTATTGACAGTAAATTCCGATAGGGGCCACCACTGATTCGTTACATCTCAGTCTATACCAATATAAATCTGTTAATTGGAGTGTTTTCATGCAAAGAATAAAATTGTCATTACACAAATCAACGCGTTTCACAGAAAAAAATAATCAGCACCCAGCCTGTTTTATTTAACTGTGCGGAGTTAAATCTGTGATGAAGCTGAGAGAGCGCGGAGCGGGTGTGAAGCACACAGAACAATGTTCAATCAAGTGTAAATACGCAGCAGCAAAGAAAATAACTTTTCTTTACAATACGCTCCGTTTTAGACATTGCAAACACTATGCAAATCGGCTGAGGGGTACCGATGATGGTGAATTTAAAATTTACTGTAACTGATATAGCCGCGAGCGAAATTACGGACTGGACGATAGCGGCTTGTTAATGAAAACAAAATTATTTGTTTAGGCTAATATAAGAGTTTGTCTTTGTTTTATTGTTGTTGTTGTTTTCAATCAAATAATAGAGAACCACAAGCTAAACATTCGTTTTAAAGGGGAATTTTTAAATATAGCCTAGTGTATTTTTAATGTCATCCGTCTTAGCCTATTCGTTTTTAAATAAACGTTTTTTATTTTTCTATTTTATTGTTGTTGTATTTTCATTAACATTAGGCTAATAACAAACAAAACAATAATCATTCGTTTGAAAGTAATTAATTACATGAATATTCACGAGTTTCTTGATTTGCCACTGAAAACATTAATGCACGCTCCTCGGCTTGGATGAAGATAATTAGTCAGCGTTAAACGAAGTAAAGCTCATATTCTGACTGTTATTTTTGCACAATATTTTTATATTGTGTTATGTCGTGTGGTTTGTTAGCTGTTTGATATGATTTCAGCCAATTTGCCAGAGGTGTAGTTGAGCTATAAACGAGCCAATCGCGTTTAAGTATTTTTATGTGTCTGTTTTTTTACATAATGTTACAAATTTACATAATATTAATTATAAACTCCTGTGGTTAAGGTAGCAGTGAAATTTCATAGTTTGCAGAAGCTCTTCTAATCTGGGACTTGAATGTCTTGTTTCCAAAATTTCCCACAAGCATGAACACAAGTTAATGTACTTTAAATATTTGTATTATCTTAATGGGCCATGATTAAGCGTGATAACCAGTTTCTATATAATCTTGATTATTTTCCAAGAAGATGACTTGTGCCAGTAAATATCCGTGCAGACAAAGCAGACACCTTTAATTTTCACATTGTTTTGAACATTATAGTTTTAATAATAAAGGTTTGTTGTAAATGTCAGTTTATTATATTTTTATTTGATTACTTGATTGAACGTGTCAGCTGCAAAGGCTGTAATCGCTGGGATTGCATGAGAAAACCAAACTTTGATTTGACCCTGTAAAGTGTGTTAATGTGTGTGTTTAAATAAAAGTGTGTTAATGTGTGTGTTTATATAAAAGTGTGTTAATTTGTGTGTTTATATAAAAGTGTGTTAATGTGTGTGTGTGTGTGTTTAAATAAAAGTGTTTTTGCTAATTATGTCATTTGTTGTGACTTTTCAGCACAGAACCAGCTGCTCTTTTTTTATTCAAAATGAAACTACTCTCGGATTTACTTTTATCTTTAAGATTTACAGTAAATGTGCAAATTAATACACAGTCTATTATTTTAGCCACTAAATAAATGTCATTATTTTAATTATATGGAAAGCTTGTAGAACAGAACTAAAACATTTCATTGTGAATGTGCTGCAGATTTGCTAATTTCACGGCTTCATTAGTTCCATATCAGCACTGTGTTAAACTGAATCCTGTCACAGTGCAAGCGCTCAAAGGGATTTTAAGACATGATTTGTCATTTTGTAAACTAAATGCATCGTTTTTGGGGGCATAAGCTTGGGAATGTTTTCTGATAATATGAAAAAAATAACACTTCACTTTAGGATTTTATAAAGACTCTTCTATATTGTTTAGCCTCATCTGAGCAAGCAATTAAAAAATGAAAGAACAATCACAGCAGTGTGTATATGTCAAATTTCCCCATATTAATTAGAATAATCCTCATACTTTTTCCAATTATGTCTTCTCCATTTACACATTTGTATATAGAAACCCCATGAGTAACTTTTATCTTTGTGGTTGATCAATAACAACAATTATTTTAACAATGTAAGCTTGTAGAACTGAACTAAACTCTTGTGAAAGTGCTGCTAATTTCACAATCATATTTCTAACCATATAGAGCATTGCGTGTTTTTTGGGAAAAGATGAAGGTTTACATGCATTAATTCATGCATGTCATAAACATAAACATTTCTCATTGTGTTTTAATACTAATGTCTGATGGAATTATGCAGGCTATGAGAAAGCAATATATAGGGAATTACAAAATAATCACAACTGAAACTTTATTATGCTATTTATTATTACCACTGACACATTCACACAAGTTATCAGAGTAATTCAAACACCATTAAAGTAAAACAGAAGTAGCCTATAATTAAAACAAACAAAATCATTTACTAAGGATAGGCCACTGACAAATCATTGTCTGTAATCATTAAATGATATTGTTGTGTGCAAACTATTGAGCACATAAACAGTTAGGCTATCAATAAAAGAAGCTTAACTTCATTGGACGCTGAAACTAATATTTTCAGTGGCGCTTTAACACGAAACAGGAAACTCGTGAATATTCTTGTAAGCTCCGCCCAGTGTCACCGAAAATCACCGAGTATTTCAGAACACCTGTTAGAACTGACTACCTGTGATTTGTTAATATGCCATATATGGTAGGGGTTGATCTTTGAGTGCTGTGATTGGATGGCCTGGACTTCATTGATCAGCTCAATCTTGTGTATAAATCTGAGGCTTCACTCGAGAGTGTTGTGGTTCTGCACTGTCTCTGAGTCTGCCTGATCATTCTCACATCACAGGGGTTGAGCCGCCCGTTTGCAACTGATCACTGATCGCTTTGAGGCTGCAGATCATCTGAAGATTCATCTCTCAATCAGGTCAGAGCTGTAGCAATGCATCACTTTTCCATTGCGTTTTCACTGCTAGCCATTATTGGGCAGCATGTGAGCTCAGCCAGAAACCACAGATCAGTGCTGACTGTGCCGAATGGAGGGCCCTGGGGGACTTGGAGGGAAGTTAGCATGTGTCCCGATGGAACGTACGCCTATGGGTTTAGCCTGAGGGTAAGTTGGGCATTTACTCTATTTTGCTAATATGGGGTTGTTTTAGTAGATTTGATTTCGCCCTGCAGCTCAGGCTGGAAACGTGTATATATATATATATATATATATATATATATATATATATATATATATATATATATATATATATATATATATATATATCTATCTCTATCTATCCTGCTTCTGTTACAAATTTGCGGGGACCAATCACAAACCGGCTTATCCACCTGTGCGCTGTTTGCTGGTTTAACACAATGACGGACAGAGACGCGATGGTCTGATTGGTTGAAGTAGTCATTTTATCATTTGAGGTGATGATCACTAGGCTAGATGATCACGCCTCGTGTGCAGTAAAATTACAGAGCAGACTCCCCAGACCAATGTTCAATCTTAAAACACGAGTGCTTTAGAGCTTCAAAGGTTCATTAACAGAGGAGTTGCTTTTTTATTATCTCCAGGAAACTGCACCTGATTTTTAAAGTGTGTAATGCTAGAGAGCATGAAGGGAAAAGTCAGGGTTTTTTAGTGGGTCTAAAAGTCTTAATCTGACCGTCCACAATTTAAGGCCTCAATGTCTTAAATTGAAGCAGAAACTCTTAAATTCAATATCATATCTTTAAATTAGGTCCCTATGATTTCTGTGCAGAGAACGTTGATGGAATTTATATAAATTATTTATATATATAAAAAATGCAGAATGTCACGGAATTTGTCCGGTTTTTGGACGAATGAATCAAATGTAGGTCATAACACTTGAAGGGACCGTTCACCCAAAAGTAAAATTCTGTCTTCATTTACTCGCCCTAATGTCGTTCTGAACCCGTAAGACTTTCCTTCATATAAAGCGATCGAGTCTCTTCAGTAAAATTGGAATAAACCGCTTGATTCCTATGGATTAGTCTTGCGATCTCTAGCATCAAAATAGTTGCTCTCTCCGATTTCATTAAATGTATTCGTTTGTGTACCGTAGATGACAGTCAGTACGATTTAATTCACCATAAATGCGGAGTCCAGAAATTAAAAGAAGAAACTATAAAACAAAATAACAGATTTCAAAGGACCCTATATTTAATGCTTCCTCAGGATTTGGGTTCCATGTCAATTATTTAAATCAAGACACCTTTACTCGACATTGGCATGCAAAATGTAGACATTAACTCTTATTTTCTGAGAAATTGAACACAATTAAGTTATGCTTGAAACAAGAAATATCTGTCATTGGGTATGGAAATTACTTCCATTGGGATTAGGTTAACCCATTGGCACATGTGGTTAAATACTAATCACTTTCTCAAGATTTCTCTAATGCAACTCATTGGATATTGACATTGCAGAGTTATGTTTCCTTAAATTTTAAATGTAAACTTGACGTACCTTCATAACATGCAGAAACCCTGTAAATATTGCTATGGGTTGGGTTAGAGTTAACCTTTTTTCAAATGGAAGATTGTCTCAATGTTGTTGTTTTTAGGTGGAAGATCCTGATGGTGATGATACAGCGCTCAATGGGATTCGTCTTTACTGTACCGATCGGTCCGAAGAAGATTCATCCTCAAATGGCGTCACCTCGATTGAGTCCCACATAGGATAGTAATGGACTTAGATGAACAATTCTTGTATTAAGTGTTTAAGCTAGAGAAGTAAATTGAGGATTTGCTTAAATTGATTTGATCGAGAAACCTCTCTGTCTTCAGCTGGGGTGAGTGGAAAGCTGTCAAAAATTGTCCTAAAGGATTATTGAGACGGTTCCAACTGAGAGTCGAATCTGAACGAATAATAGGAGATGACACAGCCGCAAACAACATCAGGTGAGCATGTGGTGCTATAAGTCAACCTGGTTTTATTTTGCTATTTAACGACTCCGGTTTCCCTCATCACGCGGTTCGTGGGTTTTTTTATTTTTAATTTAAGCCGAGTGCAAGAGGCTGCAGGTGATCACATCACCATTACATTTTATCATTGTCATTTTTAAATTTTCTCCAGGTTCGAATGCAGTGACGGTACTGAGCTGCAGGGTGACGGCACAACCTGGGGTGATTGGGGCAGGTGGAGCTCAAAGTGTGAGGGAAGAGGAATCTGCGGCATCAGCACGAAGATAGAAGAGCAACAGGGAGATGGAGATGACACCGCTCTCAATGATGTTCACATGTACTGCTGTGATTAAGGTGATGTGAATCTCAATCAAACACTCGGACTGACACACACTGCAGATCAACTAAATCTGTTTTCTCTTTCAGGTGTATGAGGACGACAAGAACAGCGAGAAGATCAAATGAATTGTAGTAATTGATCATCATACTATGATAAACTAACATGAACCATGTCATTCAACAGTAAATCTAATGCACAGTCAGCCGGTCATTATCACAAAACAAAGCCTAACTGGACGATCAGGTCATTTACTGGACATCCCGCCTATTATTGGAGTAAAGACTCCTGAACTTCTGCTGTCAGTCAAACTGGTGCCAAATATCAGCATTAAAGTTTTTTTGAACAGTGCCTTGTTGTAGTTTCACTGTTTTGCACAACACTTGTACATCAGTAGTGCACGTGCATGGTTCGATCTAAAGCAAAGTAATTGCCTTATCCGTTCATGCATTACCTGGGAATGACCAGCATACTCTACATAAACACAACATTCAAGTGTGATATTGACTCCTGTTATCCTCAACGTTTTGCCTTTTTATAAAGGTATAATTACATCCCAGTGTATAAATTGTTGATTTAGCTAAAATGGCTCAATGCAAATTCTTAAAAACGGCCCAATTTGGGTGACTATAGGACGGAGCACCATGTTTAATGTTACCCGGCAAATCAGGTTGTTAAATTTTTTTTTTTTTCTTATACAGGTTTATTTTGTACTTCATACATTAATGTCTAAAGAGGAACTTGAGTCTCGAAGCTTAAAAATAATAAAATACTCCACAACCACTGACTTGCTGACCAGTATTCATTTAGGCCTATTCGTTAATTGATAATATACAGTATAGCCTGTTATATAGTCACATTGCCTGGCTTTAAGCTCGTTTAACAAACAGAAGTAAAAGTGAAAAGTAATTCCAGTGTAATCGAGCTTTCTGTCCCATTTCCATCGTAACAGCGCTGATCTCGTGCTGGAGCTTGTGTCCGCCGCCTTGTATGAGGATAAATGCAGGGTTTCTGTGGGTCTTAAAGTCTTAATTTAACCTTCACACAAAGTAAGGCCTCAGCAGAAGGTCTCAAATCGAGGCCATGTCTACACTAATACGTTTTCGTTTGAAAACGCATCTTTCTCTCCGTTTTGGCCTTCCGTCCACACTGAGATGGTGTTTTTAGTCAACGAAATGTAGCTTTTTGAAAACTCTCTCCAAAGCGGATATATTGAAAACTAATACGCATGCATGTTTAGTCATGTGACGCATAGTGTATACCTGGGTGATTCTCCAACTACAGGCACTTTTTTGTCCTTGGCCTTTTTTTGTTGTAAAATAAATACATTTGTTCAAAAGGCTTTTCAGATAGTAACCAATCGCGTCCTGTAACGTCAAGACAGATCGTGCCACGGAAGAAAGGCAGAAGCAGGTGCGCTGCGTATGTAGTGAATACGCTGTCCTGAAATTAATCCACTTCATCGCACGTTGGGTTGATGGCATCTGAATATTACTGATGTAATATAGTGTGCGTGAATACAAAAACCACACCTGTTCAATTTGATTACTCATCAGTAAAATAATTTAAAGAGATTCTGGAGTCTGCGGAGTGAATTTTCTCCACTTGATGTCAGTACACAGTTCTGACCGACTGTCTGCAGGGGTTCGAAACCATACGAATTATAAAATAATCAAAACTCAACTACAAAGTGGTCCTTCGAGCCGGATATCGAATTACTGCAGAAAAGATTGACATCCCGTCCAGAGCCTCCAGTTGTCCGCCCCCGACGACTTGTAAAGCCACCTGCATATCTAGCAGACTACCAAGTACCACGACCTGGATCTGAGAGGAGATCCCAGCAATCCGCATGTTCCAGTGAAGATGAGGCTGCAGAACGTGAGTCGTGTGTCTCCACCCCAATAAGTCAACCTTCACGCTTCAGTGACCTGGTGGTACAAGATGAATGGCAAGATACACGGAGAGCCTCACACAGAGAGGATGACGAGGTGGATCTTCGGAACCGACAGCCTTCATGGAAGGAGGTGCAAAGAGAGAATGATGAGCTTCGCAGCTGCATTCAACACCTGCCAGAGATTCTATCCACATTACAGGGACTGAAAGCAGAGAATGCTATCATGAAACGTGAGATTCAGCAGCTCGCCACAAACGTGGGCACTACACACAGTGCAGTACCCCCAGTGCCAGCTCCTCGTTTGCATGTGCCAGAAGCAGGCCGTAGTCAGCAAGCACTCACTACACATGGCAGAGATTTCCATGAATATCCTTCTACACAGATCAGGCAGATAACTGAGCAGGTGAGGGACTGCACTCTTTCACCCGTACAAGATGACCAACCTCAAGCTACTTTATGCCTACACAGAGTCTTGGTACGCATCCGTATGCTCATCTATATCAGTATGCTGAACCTATCCACTATGATGAAAAGGCTTCCAGAGATAACCATCATCCTCACAGGGGTGTCAGTGAGTCTTATCCTATACCGCGATCTGAACATATATCACACACTGTGGCGCCATGCTTCCAGGAGAGGACCTACAGAGGACCTCAGCCTTCTATACCCACCTTGACAACAGCAGATCCAAGAGAGTTTTCAAGGTTGCGCATGGCAGTAGAAAACCTCCTTCCTAATGATGCCACCGAACGTTTCAAGTATCAGATCCTTACAGATCATTTGCAGTTAGAGGAAGCGCTGCTAGTGGCAGATTCTTACTGCAACTCGACACACCCATATACTGATACAATGCAAGCCCTCATCAAGATGTATGGGCAGCCCCAGAAGCTGGTCCTGCAGAACATTGCTCAAGTCATGGACGGCCCAAGCATCAGAACTGGAGACGTAAAGGCTTTTAAGCTGTTTGCACTTTGTGTGCGCTCACTGGTGAGCATGCTAGAACAACTGGGACCTGAGGGGACTGTTGAATTAGACTGTGGGTCGCATGTGTCAAGACTTCAAACCAAACTCCCTCATGAGCTGAAAACGAGCTTCAAGAGATACATACACCCATTAAGAGTAACCATACCTACCCTCCTGGATTTCTCTAACTGGCTAGAGTATGAGCTCCAAGTGCAAAATGATGGTACCAGGATGACAAGTCTTCCACCAGAATTCAGCAGTAAGAAAAGAGAGAGCCGCCATGACCCAAGATCATCTAGGAAACCAACATCTATCCTGCTGGGCACAGAGAAACCTTTGAGCAATAGTGAAACTCGGGCACCTGCTACAGAGGTAACATCTAAAATTGCCAGATTTAAAGGGAGAACACAAGCATATTGCCCCTACTGTGACAGTGTCAATCACTTTCTGAATGGGTGTGCCAATTTCAAAGAGCTCTCCAAAGACCAAAAGGAAAGCTGGATCCGTAAAAACAATAGATGCTGGTGCTGCGGACGTAATCATCATGCCTCCAAATGCAACCTGAAAACTCCCTGTAAGACGTGCCATAGGAAACATCTCTTAATACTTCATGATGTAAACGAATGGACTGTGGAGGGTACGACAGAGAAAGATGCAAAAGAAAGCTCCTGCTTGGTTAACACCACCAAGGACATCCTGTATGTAGATCGTCCCATCTACAGCCGCAAGGTTTTACTCAAGGTGAGCAAAGTAGTCATTACCAATGGTGACAAATCAATTGAAGCGTATGCTGTGTTAGATGATGGGTCTGAGAGAACCATCCTGCTCCATACAGCAGCACAGAAGTTAGACCTCAAGGGACAGCCTGAGGACCTGATATTGAGAACGGTGAAGCAAGACCAACAGGTTCTCCACGGGGCGGCAGTCTCATTTACTGTGTCTCCTGTCACTAATCGACACAAAACATTTCCCATTCGAGGTGCCTTCACTGCTGACAGACTTGGTCTTGCTGAGCAATCTTACCCTGTAGCATCCCTTCAAAAGAGGTACAGACATTTAGCAGGACTGCCGCTACAGCAGTTGGACCGAGTACAGCCTGTACTGTTGATTGGATCAGACTGCCCACATCTTGTTACTCCCATTGAGCCAGTCCGCCTAGGCCCACCAGGTGGACCTGCTGCCGTTAGAACTCAGCTGGGCTGGACTCTACAAGGCCCTACCCACGAGATCAAACATGGGCTCAACTCTCATCAGTGCCTCTTTACTGCCATCTCACCCAACGTTGATCTGTTTGCTCAAGTCGAAAAGCTATGGCAGATGGATGTAATCCCTTATCGCAGTGAGAAAGTAGTGACACGCTCGAAGTTGGATCAGGAGGCCATCAAACTCCTACAGGAGAGAACATTGAGAGTTAATGTGGATGGGGTCATGCGGTATGCTACTCCGCTCCTTCGCGTGCAAAGTATGCCAACTTTGCACATGCCTAAAGAAGCTGTACTGCCACAGCTAAGAAGCATTGAGCGAAAGCTAATGAAGAACCCGGAACAAGCCCATGCTTACACGGCCGAGATCGAAAGGCTCACGAGTGCTGGCTATGTAGATAAACTGCAGCCATGTGAAGTGGAAGGCTCCCAAGAATCATGGTACATCCCCCACCACATGGTCGAGCATAACGGCAAGAAACGTGTTGTTTACAACTGCTCATTCCCGTACAATGGCCAGAACTTGAACGAGCTGCTTCTTCCAGGTCCCACCTTAAGCCCTTCCCTGTTAGCTGTGTTACTTCGCTTCAGGGAACGCTCCATAGCCATAAGCAGCGACATCCGAGGGATGTTTCATCAGGTGAGGCTGCTCCCTGAAGACAAACCATTACTTCGGTTCCTGTGGAGAAACATGGCATTAGAGCAAGCACCAGATGTGTACCAATGGCAGGTGCTTCCTTTCGGCACTACATGTAGCCCCTGTTGCGCCACGTTTGCCCTGCAGAAACATGTACTAGACCACAGTCAACCAGGTGACCAGGTGAGAGAAGTTATCGAGAAGGCATTTTATGTTGATAATTGCCTACACAGTCTCACTACAAAAGATGCCGCCAAAGAACTTGTCGTTCAACTCTGTTCCCTCCTAGCTGAGGGAGGCTTTGAATTGCGGCAGTGGGCCAGCAATTGCCCATCTGTGATCGCTCACCTGCCACCTGAATTAAGATCTAACAGCTGTGAGCTCTGGCTTAAGCAAGGACAGCAAGATACCCCGGAGTCAACACTTGGGCTGCATTGGCATTGTCACTCTGACACTTTGCACTACAAACATCGAAATGTGAGCTGCTCTAAAGTAACTATGCGCAGCATATATCGGGTCTTGGCTAGTCCGTATGATCTGCTCGGCTACATTATCCCATACACCACCAGGGCGAAAATTTTGGTGCAATGCTTGTGGGATAAGAAGCGTGATTGGGATGACCCACAGCTGCCAGAAGATCTGCTAAGGCTATGGAGATCATGGGAGAAAGAGCTAAGTGATCTGGAGAAAATTTCGCTGCCGAGATGCTATTCCAGTCCACATATGGATCTTCCTTCTAGCAGGCGTGACATACACGTGTTTTGTGATGCGTCTGAGAAGGCCTATGGGGCTGTGGCCTATTTGCGAACTGAGGATCAAGTGGGTCAAGTTGAAGTTGCATTCCTAGCGGCTAGGTCCCGTGTCGCTCCCCGAAAGCAGCAGTCCATACCGCGCCTAGAGTTATGTGCAGCTCTCAGTGGTGCCCAGCTCTCCTCAGTCCTTGTCACTGAACTTACTATCTCCATCTGTTCCTTAACACTCTGGTCAGATTCTATGACTGTGCTTGCCTGGCTGTTGTGGAGCTCTTGTCGTTACAAGGTGTTTGTGGGGACTCGGGTAGCGGAAATACAAGAACTCACAGCATCGGCAACCTGGCAGTACATACGATCTGAAGACAATCCTGCGGACCAAATAACACGAGGTAAACATCTCCGTGACCTAATGAAAGGGAGCCAGTGGGATCAAGGGCCGTCCTTCCTACAACTGCCATCAGCGAATTGGCCCAAGCAACCTTCCTTACCAACTGATGGGCAAAGTAACGAGCTACGTCAGTCTGCTTTCTGTGGATCAACTACAGCGATACCGTTGCCGAATCCGCAGCAGTATGACACACTCCCTGAATTCGTGGAGGCATGCAGTCAGCAGCTTCATGGGACGGTAAACATCACAAGCACTGATACACGGAAAGAGGTAGAACTATTAGTGCTTCGTCAAACACAGACAGATTCTTTCCCTGCTGAGATGGCCCAATTGCAGTCTGGGAAACCTGTATCCGGTACGAGCAGGCTTGTGTCTCTTTCTCCGGAGTTTGACCCTACCACTGGACTCATCCGTGTGGGTGGCCGCCTGAGACGCTGCAGTGAGACAGACCTGGATTTCATTCATTCTATTGTCCTTGACCCACAACATCCTGTGACCAGACTCATTGTCAAGGATTATGATGAAAAGCTGCACCACCCTGGGCCAGAACGAGTGTTTGCAGAGATAAGGAGGACCTACTGGGTCTTGCGAGGCCGCGAAGCAGTTCGGCGACACCAACGGCGTTGTGTAGAGTGTCGCAGATGGAAGGGACAGCCAGAAGTTCCCCGTATGGCTGACTTGCCACTTGCGAGACAACAGCTCTTGAAACCTGCCTTCTTCTCCACTGGCATGGACTGCTTTGGACCTTACACAATAAAGATTGGACGTCGAAATGAGAAGAGGTGGGGCATATTATTCAAGTGTCTTACGACCCGAGCAGTGTACATAGATCTTCTGGCAAGTATAGATTCCGACTCATTCCTTATGGCCCTGAGACGTTTCATCTCTCGACGTGGCAAACCGTACAAGTTGTTGAGTGACCAAGGCACTAACTTTAAGGGTGGAGAACGAGAGTTGAATGAATCCTTTGCTGCCTTGCACAGTGAGCTTCAAAATAACCTTACTGCCCATCAAATCAAGTTTGAGTTCAATCCACCAGGAGCACCTCACTTTGGTGGATGCTGGGAGAGGGAGATCCGTTCAATCAAAACAGCTCTACAAGTTACCATTGGAGCACAGACTGTGACGGAAGAGGTCCTGAGAACAGTCTTAACGGAAATAGAAGGGATCCTCAACTCAAAACCTCTTGGCTACACCTCATCAGATATCTCCGACATTGACCCAATAACTCCCAACTGCTTCCTCATCGGACGCAGAGATGCCTCTTTGCCCCAAGTGGTTTATCAGGAATCAGAGATACTGAGCCGACGTCGTTGGAGACACAGCCAACTGTTGGCTGACCATTTTTGGAGACATTTCATTAAGTATTATCTCCCCAGTCTCCAAGCTCGCCAAAAATGGAGGGCAGTTAAAGCGAATCTGCGAGTTGGTGAGGTAGTGATGATCGTGGACCCGCAACTTCCGCGAGCTTTATGGCCAGTGGGGAGAGTCACAGAAGTCTTTCCAGGGGCCGATGATGTTGTAAGGTCAGCCACGGTGGAGGCTGCGAAAAGAACATACACTCGCCCGGTAGCTCGTCTTATTAAACTTCCAGCCATATCCGATGATGAGTGAGCTCCTGCAGGGTAAAGACCTTTTGTGGAGAGGTGCGAATTCAAGGATTGAATTCGGGGGCGGCTGTTCAAAAGGCTTTTCAGATAGTAACCAATCGCGTCCTGTAACGTCAAGACAGATCATGTGCCACGGAAGAAAGGCAGGAGAAGCAGGTGCGCTGCGTATGTAGTGAATACGCTGTCCTGAAATTAATCCACTTCATCGCACGTTGGGTTGATGGCATCTGAATATTACTGATGTAATATAGTGTGCGTGAATACAAAAACCACACCTGTTCAATTTGAATACTCATCAGTAAAATCATTTAAAGAGATTCTGGAGTCTGCGGAGTGAATTTTCTCCACTTGATGTCAGTACACAGTTCTGACCGACTGTCTGCAGGGGTTCGAATCCATACGAATTATAAAATAATCAAAACTCAACTACAACATTGTCATTATGAAGTTCTTAGTAACCACCAAATCTTGCCACTGTTTTCTTTTAAAAATGCTTTTGCAAGGCTGTTTATTGGCAGATTTTCCAGTTTTGTGCTTGTCCCCAACCCAGACTGGCCCTCTTTGAATGTTAAAAATGTATATTAAAGGATCGATTTAAAAATATTGTTTTAATATGTTTGTCTTAAGGACAAATAAAATATCATACCATCGAAATTCCATACACTCTTAAAAAAAAAAGGTTCTATATGGCACCAAAAATGGTTCTTGGCTCGTAATCATAGGGGAACCTTTTTTTAGTGCTATAGCACCAATTTTGGTGCCTCAGTGGTTCTTCAGAGGTGCTATATAGGACTAAAAAAGGTTCCCCTATGATTACGAGCCAATAACCATTTTTGGTGCCATATAGAACCTTTTTTTTTTTAGAGTGTATGTATATTACAATTTAAACTATTTTTGGAATAAAATAAGTCTGTCCCTAGGTCCACCTCCCTCAACAAAATCCACCTTAAAACATCCACCTTAAATATTTTATTTACTTGGTAACCATGGAAATATTAGTGAAAGGAAGTATGAAACTTCAGGCACATGTGCTAATCAGCACAAAAAAATAAATCAAGGTAACTCAAGCTTTTATACAGAGTATTTTTATTCAGCGTCATTTCCACCTTGGGAGTAGTTCTGTTGAATTATGTAGAAATATGAAAAAAAAATTGTTTGTTTATTATGAGTAAACAACATGTTAAGTCCAAAAGTAGCTCAGCATGACATGAGGGTGTGGTAATATTTCAGAAAAACTGCTCAAATGTAATTTCCTCCACTGAGAAATTACAGGCGTAGCTTTGGACATGATATATAGGCTATGCCGTTTTTGTGTACTATTTGCGTGTTCTCACGACATATTTGTGCTTTTGGACGGAGAACTTTATATATCACCTTTCCAGTATACTCTATATTTATTTTAATTTATCTATATTTATATTTAAGATGCCGAACTCGGTTGCCAAGAAGTCACAGGAATACAGGGACAGAATAAAAGAATAAGGCTAAGATGTTACACTTGTGTGTTTTTAACTGTTTATGATGGTAGCATTTTAATGTCTAATGCACACAACGTGATTGATAAGATGGGGCATGCCATGCATTTTTATGTTTCATGCACACAGACACTATGACACTACATTCAGTCTCTCTAGCTGTCTGTCACACACACACACACACACACACACACACACACACAGTGTATAGCTTCTTTGAATGAAATTAATGTTTTGAGCAGGTTCATATAATTAAAAAATATTGGCAATTTAAGAACAGAAACAATCTTTCCACCATAAACCGTCATTTCCACCACTTTCCACCACTACACAGTTTTTAAGAAAAAAAAAAAAAAGAATAACCAATGTTGTGGATCTAAATGTATTTTAAATCAAGTATTAATAGTATTAATAATAAATGCTGTAGGCAAAAATCCCAACTCGTGGCATTTAGCAACTTTAAATAAAAATGTATTAAGTTCATGAAGTATTAAGATTTATTTTGTTACATGATTAGGTAGCCACTGATCTTGTTGACTGATACATAATCTTATATAATCAGTTTAACAATATTATATTGTAATAAAATACATAAATTGAAATGACATCTTTGAAAGCGCTCTTCAGAAAAATTGTTAGAAATATTCCATTATATTCCATGGAATTCTAAAACTGCAATATAATAAACAATATAATCAGAAATGGACTTTAGGTGTTGCCTGTTTCACATGCTTCAATCCATACAGAGCTTTTCAGAAAGTCAGCCGCGCACCATTAATATATTTCAGAGTGCCAGCATGAGATAAATACAAGGTTTCCCATCAAAACTCACTCTATTTGACCTTATGCAGATATTGTGATAATATATACAGGTGCTGTTCATATAATTAGAATATCATCAAAAAGTTTATTTATTTCACCAATTCCATTCAAAAAGTGAAACTAGTATATTATATTCATTCATTACACACAGACTGATATATTTCAAATTCAGTATCTCAGAAAATTAGAATATTACTTAAGACCAATACAAAGAGATGATTTTTAGAAATCTTGGCCAACTGAAAAGTATGAACATGAAAAGTATGAGCATGTCCAGCACTCAATACTTAGTTGGGGCTCCTTTTGCCTGAATTACTGCAGCAATGCAGCGTGGCATGGAGTCGATCAGCCTGTGGCGCTGCTCAGGTGTTATGAGAGCCCAGGTTGCTCTGATAGTGGCCTTCAGCTCTTCTGCATTGTTGGGTCTGGCATATCGCATCTTCTTCTTCACAATACCCCATAGATTTTCTATGGGGTTATGGTCAGGCAAGTTTGCTGGCCAATTAAGAACAGGGATACCATGGTCCTCAAACCAGGTACTGGTTGCTTTGGTACTGTGTGCAGGTGCCAAGTCCTGTTGGAAAATGAAATCTGCATCTCCATGAAGTTGGTCAGCAGCAGGAAGCATGAAGTGCTCTAAAACTTCCTGGTATAAAGGCTGCGTTGACCTTGGACCTCAGAAAACACAGTGGACCAACACCAGCAGATGACATGGCACCCCAAACCATCAGTGACTGTGGAAACTTTACACTGGACCTCAAGCAACGTGGATTGTGTGCCTCTCCTCTCTTCCTCCAGACTCTGGGACCCTGATTTCCAAAGGAAATGCAAAATTTACTTTCATCAGAGTACATAACTTTGGACAGCTCAGCAGCTGTCCAGTCCTTTTTGTTTTTAGCCCAGACGAGATGCTTCTGACGCTGTCTGTTGTTCAAGAGTGGCTTGACACAAGGAATGCGACAGCTGAAACCCATGTCTTGCATACGTCTGTGCGTAGTGGTTCTTGAAGCACTGACTCTAGCTCCAGTCCACTCTTTGTGAATCTCCCCCACATTTTTTTAATGGGTTTTGTTTCACAATCCTCTCCAGGGTCCCTATTGCTTGTACACTTTTTTCTACCACATATTTTCCTTCTCTTTGCCTCTCTATTAATGTGCTTGGACACAGAGCTCTGTGAACAGCCAGCCTCTTTTGCAAAGACCTTTTGTGTCTTGCCTTCCTTGTGCAAGGTGTCAATGATCGTCTTTTGGACAACTGTCAAGTTAGCAGTCTTCCCCGTGATTGTGTAGCCTACAGAACTAGACTGAGAGACCATTTAAAGGCCTTTGCAGGTGTTTTGAGCTAATCAGCTGATTAGAGTGTGGCACCAGAGGCCTCATTTATAAACGTTGCGTATGCACAAAAGAAGGCGTACGCCACTCTCTACGCAATAATTGGTATTTATAAAAAGCAAACTTGACGGGAAAATGTGCGGACCTTCACGCAAGCTCTGACCCAGGCGTACACACAAAAACGGGTGAAATGAGAAATGGCGACACCGTCGGCAGATGGAAGAAACACGTGAAAGTCTGTGAAACTGTTGACCGTTGTGTAAAAGAAATGGCTATACTGCCTCTCATAAATAACATGAAGACTTCACAAAGCAAGTCTTACAATTAACAGCCTACACGATCCCTTTTGATCGATCTGCAGTGTAAAACAAACAAAATCAAACGAAAATTACAACAGAAATGCAAAAAAAAAAAAGTTACATATTTTCTGCAATAATATTGGCATGTTATGCAATTCATCCTCATAAATAATATGGTAAACAGAACGAAATAATGTACAAAACTGATATTCTCGTCAATGTGTCCGTCTGGCGGAGCAGATACAATTAGATAGACAGAGATAAGTAGGGAGATATATAGATAAATAGAAAGATAGATGTATTAATTGTCCACTGGGGAAAGTTGTTTTCATAGTAAAAATTTCTTCATCAGCTACGGAATCATGGTATTCATGCAAATGCCTTTAGTTTGTTTTATTTTCGATAAAATAACATATGACGTAGGCCTATGTCTCAACCATTCAGAAAGCTGCAAGAAATTACATTTGCACTGAACTATTTCCCATTTCCACGTAGATAATAGGGATAGGGATTAATAGGGATTCCCCAATAATTGCCGCAGTCCGGTGTCCCCTTGCCCCCACCTGTGGCAGACACACTCTGGCGATGGTGCGCTAGACGCTTTTTTGCCTCGACTTAGATGTCCGACCATTTCTTTTTTATTTCGGCCGCGGTCCGAGGTTGTGAGGCTACAGCATTTACGCCGTCTGCAACCTTTTGCCACTCAAGTGCCTTTTTGGCATTAGTAATGCCAACACTGTGCCCTCCAAAAAATATTTTTCTCCTCTTTTCCACCTCGCCAACGATAATTTCTACTTCACATTGAGTGAAGTTACGTTTTTTTTTATTTCCTCTCTTTATTTGCCATGATTTCGCAATCGATGAATATTAACTTGTGGGCGTTTCACGGACTATTTATGGGCAACTATGGGCGTGACATGAAGCCGCAAAAGCTGCGCTACATTTAGAATTGATTGTGATTTATTAAGGGAAAACTGCGTAGGATGTGCGTGCGCACGGTTTTATAAATCCGAATATTTCTGTGCGTACGCACATCCTATGTTTCATCCGTACGCCACTTCTGACGCAAATCCTACGCAAAGTTTTATAAATGAGGCCCCAGGGTGGGGCCCCGGCTTTGCCACGCCGGGCGACGTCTCGGCCCTTGTTTTTATTTTACTCATAATGGGTTTGTGAGCTGCTCACCAAGGACCTGTCTGCCTTGGGAGAGCCTACCAGGGGCATATATCCCCGGACAACATAGCTCCTAGGATCATTCGGGTACTCAAACCCCTCCACCACGATAATGTGACAGTTCAAGGAGGAGCCTCTCTTTCCGATTTTATTAAAAATATATTAATTTGTGTTCCGAAGATTTAATTCACCATAAAAGCAGAGTCCAGAAATATGAAAACAGAATAAAACAAAAACTAAACAGATTTCATAGGGCCCTACATTTAGCCTAATGCTTCCTCAGGATTTTGTTTTCCAGTACAAAATTTTAAACATCCTTAACTCAAGACACATTTACTTGACATGCAAAAGGAAAAAATTAATTCTTGTTTTCTGAGAAATGGAACACAATTAAGTGATTTTATGATTAAAATAAGAACAAATATCTGTCATTGGGTATGAAAATACTGGGGCTGGATTTCCCGAAACCTTCTTAAAGCTATACGTCATTCTTAAGTTATACCTTAAGGTGCATCTTAACGTTAATACATGTTTCCCGAAAGGATCTTAGTTAAGAACCTTCTATAAGTCTTACTTTCGAACGGTTTGTCTGGAGCACTCTTAAGGCCCGGATACACTTCGGATGTTCGCGTTCGTGCCGTCCACATGACGTAATTTCCGTCATTCGGAGAGCTCGCAGCCAGCCGCATACCCCGTCCGCGCGCAGCCCAAATTTCGAGACCGCGCTGATGGTCCGCATGCAACAGCGCATGCACCAACAGTACAGAAGAGTCCACTAGGTGGCAATACGCACAGTATTGAGCACAGTGTTCAGCGGTCGAAGAAGAGTGTGCAAAGACCGGTTTAAAAACAACACAAAAAAAAGAGAGAATTTTTGATTCTTCAGTGTTTCTTCCAAACTATGTTGCAATGGTGGATGCACTACAGTTCTTCTCAAATCATGCCCAGCGAATGTCCCGTTGATGACAGGACTCAGTGCTGCCCTCCGATGTCTGGTAGACCGTAGACATTTTTTTCCTACGCATGTGTCGATCGCGATCATCCGCGCGCATCCGTGGTATACTTTGAAAGACGTGCGGACAGGGCTGCGCGCATGACGCATCGGGGCGCGGGAAGTAAAGTATACCCAGGGCTTTAGACCTTATCTCTATTGACAGTAAATTCCGATAGGGGCCACCACTGATTCTTTACATCTCAGTCTATACCAATATAAATCTGTTAATTGGAGTGTTTTCATGCAAAGAATAAAATTGTCATTACACAAATCAACGCGTTTCACAGAAAAAAATTTATCAGCACTCAACCTGTTTTATTTAACTGTGCGGAGTTAAATCTGTGATGAAGCTGAGAGAGCGAGCGCGGGTGTGAAGCACACAGAGTGAAACTACGCAGCAGTCATAACTTTTCTTTACAATACGCTCCGTTTTAGACATTGCAAACACTATGCAAATCGGCTGAGGGGTACCGATGGTGGTGAATTTAAAATTTACTGTAACTGATATAGCCGCGAGCGAAATTATGGACTGGACTATAGCGGCTTGTTAATTAAAAAATGTCTTTGTTTAGGCTAATATAAGAGTTTGTCTTTGTTTTATTGTTGTTGTTGTTTTCAATCAAATAATAGAGAACCACAAGCTAAACAATCGTTTTAAAGGGGAATTTTTAAATATAGCCTAGTGTATTTTTAATGTCATCCGTCTTAGCCTATTCGTTTTTAAATAAACGTTTTTTATTGTTCTATTTTATTGTTGTTGTATTTTTAATAACATTAGGCTAATAACAAACAAAACAATAATCATTCGTTTGAAAGTAATTAATTACATGAATATTCACGAGTTTCTTGTTTTGCCACTGAAAACATTAATGCACGCTCCTCGGCTTGGATGAAGATAATTAGTCAGCGTTAAACGAAGTAAAGCTCATATTCTGACTGTTATTTTTGCACAATATTTTTATATTGTGTTATGTCGTGTGGTTTGTTAGCTGTTTGATATGATTTCAGCCAATTTGCCAGAGGTGTAGTTGAGCTATAAACGAGCCAATCGCGTTTAAGTATTTTTATGTGTCTGTTTTTTTACATAATTTTACAAATTTACATAGGCTAATATTAATTATAAACTCCTGTGGTTAAGGTAGCAGTGAAATTTCATAGTTTGCAGAAGCTCTTCTAATCTGGGTAGACTTGAATGTCTTGTTTCCAAAATTGCCCACAAGCATGAACACAAGTTAATGTACTTTAAATATTTGTATTATCTTAATGGGCCATGATTAAGCGTGATAACCAGTGTCTATATAATCTTGATTATTTTCCAAGAAGATGACTTGTGCCAGTAAATATCCGTGCTGACAAAGCAGACACCTTTAATTTTCACATTGTTTTGAACATTATAGTTTTAATAATAAAGGTTTGTTGTAAATGTCAGTTTATTATATTTTTATTTGATTATTTGATTGAACGTGTCAGCTGCAAAGGCTGTAATCGCTGGGATTGCATGAGAAAACCAAACTTTGATTTGACCCTGTAAAGTGTGTTAATGTGTGTGTTTAAATAAAAGTGTGTTAATTTGTGTGTTTATATAAAAGTGTGTTAATGTGTGTGTGTGTTTAAATAAAAGTGTTTTTGCTAATTATGTCATTTGTCGTGACTTTTCAGCACAGAACCAGCTGCTCTTTTTTTATTCAAAATGAAACTACTCTCGGATTTACTTTTATCTTTAAGATTTACAGTAAATGTGCAAATTACTACACAGTCTATTATTTTAGCCACTAAATAAATGTCATTATTTTAATTATATGGAAAGCTTGTAGAACAGAACTAAAACATTTCATTGTGAATGTGCTGCAGATTTGCTAATTTCACGGCTTCATTAGTTCCATATCAGCACTGTGTTAAACTAAATCCTGTCACAGTGCAAGTGCTCAAAGGGATTTTAAGACATGATTTGTCATTTTGTAAACTAAATGCATCGTTTTTGGGGGCATAAGCTTGGGAATGTTTTCTGATATTATGAAAAAAATAACACTTCACTTTAGGATTTTATAAAGACCCTTCTATATTGTTTAGGCTCATCTGAGCAAGCAATTAATGCCAATTATGTCTTCTCCATTTACACATTTGTATATAGAAACCCCATGAGTAACTTTTATCTTTGTGGTTGATCAATAACAACAATTATTTTAACAATGTAAGCTTGTAGAACTGAACTAAAATCTTGTGAAAGTGCTGCTAATTTCACAATCATATTTCTAACCATATAGAGCATTGCGTGTTTTTTGGGAAAAGATGAAGGTTTACATGCATTAATTCATGCATGTCATAAACATAAACATTTCTCATTGTGTTTTAATACTAATGTCTGATGGAATTATGCAGGCTATGAGAAAGCAATATATAGGGAATTACAAAATAATCACAACTGAAACTTTATTATGCTATTTATTATTACCACTGACACATTCACACAAGTTATCAGAGTAATTCAAACACCATTAAAGTAAAACAGAAGTAGCCTATAATTAAAACAAACAAACTCATTTACTAAGGATAGGCCACTGACAAATCATTGTCTGTAATCATTAAATGATATTGTTGTGTGCAAACTATTGAGCACATAAACAGTTAGGCTATCAATAAAAGAAGCTTAACTTCATTGGACGCTGAAACTAATATTTTTAGTGGCGCTTTAACACGAAACAGGAAACTCGTGAATATTCTTGTAAGCTCCGCCCAGTGTCACCGAAAATCACCGAGTATTTCAGAACACCTGTTAGAACTGACTACCTGTGATTTGTTAATATGCCATATATGGTAGGGGTTGATCTTTGAGTGCTGTGATTGGATGGCCTGGACTTCATTGATCAGCTCAATCTTGTGTATAAATATGAGGCTTCACTCGAGAGTGTTGTGGTTCTGCACTGTCTCTGAGTCTGCCTGATCATTCTCACATCACAGGGGTTGAGCCGCCCGTTTACAACTGATCACTGATCGCTTTGAGGCTGCAGATCATCTGAAGATTCATCTCTCAATCAGGTCAGAGCTGTAGCAATGCATCACTTTTCCATTGCGTTTTCACTGCTAGCCATTATTGGGCAGCATGTGAGCTCAGCCAGAAACCACAGATCAGTGCTGACTGTGCCGAATGGAGGGCCCTGGGGGACTTGGAGAGGTGTTAGCATGTGTCCCGATGGAACGTACGCCTATGGGTTTAGCCTGAGGGTAAGTTGGGCATTTATTCTATTTTGCTAATATGGGGTTGTTTTAGTAGATTTGATTTCGCCCTGCAGCTCAGGCTGGAAACGTGTTATATATATATATATATATATATATCTATCTCTATCTATCCTGCTTCTGTTACAAATTTGCGGGGACCAATCACAAACCGGCTTATCCACCTGTGCGCTGTTTGCTGGTTTAACACAATGACGGACAGAGACGCGATGGTCTGATTGGTTGAAGTAGTCATTTTTATCATTTGAGGTGATGATCACTAGGCTAGATGATCACGCCTCGTGTGCAGTAAAATTACAGAGCAGACTCCCCAGACCAATGTTCAATCTTAAAACACGAGTGTTTTAGAGCTTAAAGGTTATTAACAGAGGAGTTGCTTTTTTATTATCTCCAGGAAACTGCACCTGATTTTTAAAGTGTGTAATGCTAGAGAGCATGAAGGGAAAAGTCAGGGTTTTTTAGTGGTTCTAAAAGTCTTAATCTGACCGTCCACAATTTAAGGCCTCAATGTCTTAAATTGAAGCAGAAACTCAAATTCAATATCATATCTTTAAATTAGGTCCCTATGATTTCTGTGCAGAGAACGTTGATGGAATTTATATAAATTATTTATATATATATATAAAAAATGCAGAATGTCACGGAATTTGTCCGGTTTTTGGACGAATGAATCAAATGTAGGTCATAACACTTGAAGGGACCGTTCACCCAAAAGTTAAATTCTGTCTTCATTTACTCACCCTAATGTCGTTCTGAACCCGTAAGACTTTCCTTCATATAAAGCGATCGAGTCTCTTCAGTAAAATTGGAATAAACCGCTTGATTCCTATGGATTAGTCTTGCGATCTCTAGCATCAAAATAGTTGCTCTCTCCGATTTCATTAAATGTATTCGTTTGTGTACCGTAGATGACCGTCAGTACGATTTAATTCACCATAAATGCGGAGTCCAGAAATTAAAAGAAGAAACTATAAAACAAAATAACAGATTTCATAGGACCCTATATTTAATGCTTCCTCAGGATTTGGGTTCCATGTCAATTATTTAAATCAAGACACCTTTACTCGACATTGGCATGCAAAATGTAGACATTAACTCTTATTTTCTGAGAAATTGAACACAATTAAGTTATGCTTGAAACAAGAAATATCTGTCATTGGGTATGGAAATTACTTCCATTGGGATTAGGTTAACCCATTGGCACATGTGGTTAAATACTAATCACTTTCTCAAGATTTCTCTAATGCAACTCATTGGATATGGACATATTGCAGAGTTATGTTTCCTTAAATTTTAAATGTAAACTTGACGTACCTTCATAACCTGCAGAAACCCTGTAAATATTGCTATGGGTTGGGTTAGAGTTAACCTTTTTTCAAATGGAAGATTGTCTCAATGTTGTTGTTTTTAGGTGGAAGATCCTGATGGTGATGATACAGCGCTCAATGGGATTCGTCTTTACTGTACCGATCGGTCCGAAGAAGATTCATCCTCAAATGGCGTCACCTCGATTGAGTCCCACATAGGATAGTAATGGACTTAGATGAACAATTCTTGTATTAAGTGTTTAAGCTAGAGAAGTAAATTGAGGATTTGCTTAAATTGATTTGATCGAGAAACCTCTCTGTCTTCAGCTGGGGTGAGTGGAAAGCTGTCAAAAATTGTCCTAAAGGATTATTGAGACGGTTCCAACTGAGAGTCGAATCTGAACGAATAATAGGAGATGACACAGCCGCAAACAACATCAGGTGAGCATGTGGTGCTATAAGTCAACCTGGTTTTATTTTGCTATTTAACGACTCCGGTTTCCCTCATCACGCGGTTCGTGGTTTTTTTTTATTTTTAATTTAAGCCGAGTGCAAGAGGCTGCAGGTGATCACATCACCATTACATTTTATCATTGTCATTTTTAAATTTTCTCCAGGTTCGAATGCAGTGACGGTACTGAGCTGCAGGGTGACGGCACAACCTGGGGTGATTGGGGCAAGTGGAGCTCAAAGTGTGAGGGAAGAGGAATCTGCGGCATCAGCACGAAGATAGAAGAGCAACAGGGAGATGGAGATGACACCGCTCTCAATGATGTTCACATGTACTGCTGTGATTAAGGTGATGTGAATCTCAATCAAACACTCGGACTGACACACACTGCAGATCAACTAAATCTGTTTTCTCTTTCAGGTGTATGAGGACGACAAGAACAGCGAGAATATCAAATGAATTGTAGTAATTGATCATCATACTATGATAAACTAACATGAACCATGTCATTCAACAGTAAATCTAATGCACAGTCAGCCGGTCATTATCACAAAACAAAGCCTAACTGGACCATCAGGTCATTTACTGGACATCCAGCCTATTATTGGAGTAAAGACTCCTGAACTTCTGCTGTCAGTCAAACTGGTGCCAAATATCAGCATTAAAGTTTTTTTGAACAGTGCCTTGTTGTAGTTTCACTGTTTTGCACAACACTTGTACATCAGTAGTGCACGTGGATGGTTCGATCTAAAGCAAAGTAATTGCCTTATCCGTTCATGCATTACCTGGGAATGACCAGCATACTCTACATAAACACAACATTCAAGTGTGATATTGACTCCTGTTATCCTCAACGTTTTGCCTTTTTATAAAGGTATAATTACATCCCAGTGTATAAAATTTTTTTGATTTAGCTAAAATGGCTCAATGCAAATTCTTAAAAACGGCCCAATTTGGGTGACTATAGGACGGAGCACCATGTTTAATGTTACCCGGCAAATCAGGTTGTTAAATTTTTTTTTTTTCTTATACAGGTTTATTTCGTACTTCATACATTAATGTCTAAAGAGGAACTTGAGTCTCTAAGCTTAAAAATAATAAAATACTCCACAACCACTGACTTGCTGACCAGTATTCATTTAGGCCTATTCGTTAATTGATAATATACAGTATAGCCTGTTATATAGTCACATTGCCTGGCTTTAAGCTCGTTTAACAAACAGAAGTAAAAGTGAAAAGTAATTCCAGTGTAATCGAGCTGTCTGTCCCATTTCCATCGTAACAGCGCTGATCTCGTGCTGGAGCTTGTGTCCGCCGCCTTGTACTTGTATGAGGATAAATGCAGGGTTTCTGTGGGTCTTAAAGTCTTAATTTAACCTTCACACAAAGTAAGGCCTCAGCAGAAGGTCTCAAATCGAGGCCATGTCTACACTAATACGTTTTCGTTTGAAAACGCATCTTTCTCTCCGTTTTGGCCTTCCGTCCACACTGAGATGGTGTTTTTAGTCAACGAAATGTAGCTTTTTGAAAACTCTCTCCAAAGCGGATATATTGAAAACTAATACGCATGCATGTTTAGTCATGTGACGCATAGTGTATACATGGGTGATTCTCCAACTACAGGCACTTTTTTGTCCTTGGCCTTTTTTTGTTGTAAAATAAATACATTTGTTCAAAAGGCTTTTCAGATAGTAACCAATCGCGTCCTGTAACGTCAAGACAGATCATGTGCCACGGAAGAAAGGCAGAAGGAGAAGCAGGTGCGCTGCGTATGTAGTGAATACGCTGTCCTGAAATTAATCCACTTCATCGCACGTTGGGTTGATGGCATCTGAATATTACTGATGTAATATAGTGTGCGTGAATACAAAAACCACACCTGTTCAATTTGAATACTCATCAGTAAAATCATTTAAAGAGATTCTGGAGTCTGCGGAGTGAATTTTCTCCACTTGATGTCAGTACACAGTTCTGACCGACTGTCTGCAGGGGTTCGAATCCATACGAATTATAAAATAATCAAAACTCAACTACAAAGTGGTCCTTCGAGCCGGATATCGAATTACTGCAGAAAAGAATGACATCCCGTCCAGAGCCTCCAGTTGTCCGCCCCCGACGACTTGTAAAGCCACCTGCATATCTAGCAGACTACCAAGTACCACGACCTGGATCTGAGAGGAGATCCCAGCAATCCGCATGTTCCAGTGAAGATGAGGCTGCAGAACGTGAGTCGTGTGTCTCCACCCCAATAAGTCAACCTTCACGCTTCAGTGACCTGGTGGTACAAGATGAATGGCAAGATACACGGAGAGCCTCACACAGAGAGGATGACGAGGTGGATCTTCGGAACCGACAGCCTTCATGGAAGGAGGTGCAAAGAGAGAATGATGAGCTTCGCAGCTGCATTCAACACCTGCCAGAGATTCTATCCACATTACAGGGACTGAAAGCAGAGAATGCTATCATGAAACGTGAGATTCAGCAGCTCGCCACAAACGTGGCCACTACACACAGTGCAGTACCCCCAGTGCCATCTCCTCGTTTTGCATATGCCAGAAGCAGGCCGTAGTCAGCAAGCACTCACTACACATGGCAGAGATTTCCATGAATATCCTTCTACACAGATCAGGCAGATAACTGAGCAGGTGAGGGACTGCACTCTTTCACCCGTACAAGATGACCAACCTCAAGCTACTTTATGCCTACACAGAGTCTTGGTACGCATCCGTATGCTCATCTATATCAGTATGCTGAACCTATCCACTATGATGAAAAGGCTTCCAGAGATAACCATCATCCTCACAGGGGTGTCAGTGAGTCTTATCCTATACCGCGATCTGAACATATATCACACACTGTGGCGCCATGCTTCCAGGAGAGGACCTACAGAGGACCTCAGCCTTCTATACCCACCTTGACAACAGCAGATCCAAGAGAGTTTTCAAGGTTGCGCATGGCAGTAGAAAACCTCCTTCCTAATGATGCCACCGAACGTTTCAAGTATCAGATCCTTACAGATCATTTGCAGTTAGAGGAAGCGCTGCTAGTGGCAGATTCTTACTGCAACTCGACACACCCATATACTGATACAATGCAAGCCCTCATCAAGATGTATGGGCAGCCCCAGAAGCTGGTCCTGCAGAACATTGCTCAAGTCATGGACGGCCCAAGCATCAGAACTGGAGACGTAAAGGCTTTTAAGCTGTTTGCACTTTGTGTGTGCTCACTGGTGAGCATGCTAGAACAACTGGGACCTGAGGGGACTGTTGAATTAGACTGTGGGTCGCATGTGTCAAGACTTCAAACCAAACTCCCTCATGAGCTGAAAACGAGCTTCAAGAGATACATACACCCTTTAAGAGTAACCATACCTACCCTCCTGGATTTCTCTAACTGGCTAGAGTATGAGCTCCAAGTGCAAGATGATGGTACCAGGATGACAAGTCTTCCACCAGAATTCAGCAGTAAGAAAAGAGAGAGCCGCCATGACCCAAGATCATCTAGGAAACCAACATCTATCCTGCTGGGCACAGAGAAACCTTTGAGCAATAGTGAAACTCGGGCACCTGCTACAGAGGTAACATCTAAAATTGCCAGATTTAAAGGGAGAACACAAGCATATTGCCCCTACTGTGACAGTGTCAATCACTTTCTGAATGGGTGTGCCAATTTCAAAGAGCTCTCCAAAGACCAAAAGGAAAGCTGGATCCGTAAAAACAATAGATGCTGGTGCTGCGGACGTAATCATCATGCCTCCAAATGCAACCTGAAAACTCCCTGTAAGACGTGCCATAGGAAACATCTCTTAATACTTCATGATGTAAACGAATGGACTGTGGAGGGTACGACAGAGAAAGATGCAAAAGAAAGCTCCTGCTTGGTTAACACCACCAAGGACATCCTGTATGTAGATCGTCCCATCTACAGCCGCAAGGTTTTACTCAAGGTGAGCAAAGTAGTCATTACCAATGGTGACAAATCAATTGAAGCGTATGCTGTGTTAGATGATGGGTCTGAGAGAACCATCCTGCTCCATACAGCAGCACAGAAGTTAGACCTCAAGGGACAGCCTGAGGACCTGATATTGAGAACGGTGAAGCAAGACCAACAGGTTCTCCACGGGGCGGCAGTCTCATTTACTGTGTCTCCTGTCACTAATCGACACAAAACATTTCCCATTCGAGGTGCCTTCACTGCTGACAGACTTGGTCTTGCTGAGCAATCTTACCCTGTAGCATCCCTTCAAAAGAGGTACAGACATTTAGCAGGACTGCCGCTACAGCAGTTGGACCGAGTACAGCCTGTACTGTTGATTGGATCAGACTGCCCACATCTTGTTACTCCCATTGAGCCAGTCCGCCTAGGCCCACCAGGTGGACCTGCTGCCGTTAGAACTCAGCTGGGCTGGACTCTACAAGGCCCTACCCACGAGATCAAACATGGGCTCAACTCTCATCAGTGCCTCTTTACTGCCATCTCACCCAACATTGATCTGTTTGCTCAAGTCGAAAAGCTATGGCAGATGGATGTAATCCCTTATCGCAGTGATAAAGTAGTGACACGCTCGAAGTTGGATCAGGAGGCCATCAAACTCCTACAGGAGAGAACATTGAGAGTTAATGTGGATGGGGTCATGCGGTATGCTACTCCGCTCCTTCGCGTGCAAAGTATGCCAACTTTGCACATGCCTAAAGAAGCTGTACTGCCACAGCTAAGAAGCATTGAGCGAAAGCTAATGAAGAACCCGGAACAAGCCCATGCTTACACGGCCGAGATCGAAAGGCTCACGAGTGCTGGCTATGTAGATAAACTGCAGCCATGTGAAGTGGAAGGCTCCCAAGAATCATGGTACATCCCCCACCACATGGTCGAGCATAACGGCAAGAAACGTGTTGTTTACAACTGCTCATTCCCGTACAATGGCCAGAACTTGAACGAGCTGCTTCTTCCAGGTCCCACCTTAAGCCCTTCCCTGTTAGCTGTGTTACTTCGCTTCAGGGAACGCTCCATAGCCATAAGCAGCGACATCCGAGGGATGTTTCATCAGGTGAGGCTGCTCCCTGAAGACAAACCATTACTTCGGTTCCTGTGGAGAAACATGGCATTAGAGCAAGCACCAGATGTGTACCGATGGCAGGTGCTTCCTTTCGGCACTACATGTAGCCCCTGTTGCGCCACGTTTGCCCTGCAGAAACATGTACTAGACCACAGTCAACCAGGTGACCAGGTGAGAGAAGTTATCGAGAAGGCATTTTATGTTGATAATTGCCTACACAGTCTCACTACAAAAGATGCCGCCAAAGAACTTGTCGTTCAACTCTGTTCCCTCCTAGCTGAGGGAGGCTTTGAATTGCGGCAGTGGGCCAGCAATTGCCCATCTGTGATCGCTCACCTGCCACCTGAATTAAGATCTAACAGCTGTGAGCTCTGGCTTAAGCAAGGACAGCAAGATACCCCGGAGTCAACACTTGGGCTGCATTGGCATTGTCACTCTGACACTTTGCACTACAAACATCGAAATGTGAGCTGCTCTAAAGTAACCATGCGCAGCATATATCGGGTCTTGGCTAGTCCGTATGATCTGCTCGGCTACATTATCCCATACACCACCAGGGCGAAAATTTTGGTGCAATGCTTGTGGGATAAGAAGCGTGATTGGGATGACCCATAGCTGCCAGAAGATCTGCTAAGGCTATGGAGATCATGGGAGGAAGAGCTAAGTGATCTGGAGAAAATTTCGCTGCCGAGATGCTATTCCAGTCCACATATGGATCTTCCTTCTAGCAGGCGTGACATACACGTGTTTTGTGATGCGTCTGAGAAGGCCTATGGGGCTGTGGCCTATTTGCGAACTGAGGATCAAGTGGGTCAAGTTGAAGTTGCATTCCTAGCGGCTAGGTCCCGTGTCGCTCCCCGAAAGCAGCAGTCCATACCGCGCCTAGAGTTATGTGCAGCTCTCAGTGGTGCCCAGCTCTCCTCAGTCCTTGTCACTGAACTTACTATCTCCATCTGTTCCTTAACACTCTGGTCAGATTCTATGACTGTGCTTGCCTGGCTGTTGTGGAGCTCTTGTCGTTACAAGGTGTTTGTGGGGACTCGGGTAGCGGAAATACAAGAACTCACAGCATCGGCAACCTGGCAGTACATACGATCTGAAGACAATCCTGCGGACCAAATAACACGAGGTAAACATCTCCGTGACCTAATGAAAGGGAGCCAGTGGGATCAAGGGCCGTCCTTCCTACAACTGCCATCAGCGAATTGGCCCAAGCAACCTTCCTTACCAACTGATGGGCAAAGTAACGAGCTACGTCAGTCTGCTTTCTGTGGATCAACTACAGCGATACCGTTGCCGAATCCGCAGCAGTATGACACACTCCCTGAATTCGTGGAGGCATGCAGTCAGCAGCTTCATGGGACGGTAAACATCACAAGCACTGATACACGGAAAGAGGTAGAACTATTAGTGCTTCGTCAAACACAGACAGATTCTTTCCCTGCTGAGATGGCCCAATTGCAGTCTGGGAAACCTGTATCCGGTACGAGCAGGCTTGTGTCTCTTTCTCCGGAGTTTGACCCTACCACTGGACTCATCCGTGTGGGTGGCCGCCTGAGACGCTGCAGTGAGACAGACCTGGATTTCATTCATTCTATTGTCCTTGACCCACAACATCCTGTGACCAGACTCATTGTCAAGGATTATGATGAAAAGCTGCACCACCCTGGGCCAGAACGAGTGTTTGCAGAGATAAGGAGGACCTACTGGGTCTTGCGAGGCCGCGAAGCAGTTCGGCGACACCAACGGCGTTGTGTAGAGTGTCGCAGATGGAAGGGACAGCCAGAAGTTCCCCGTATGGCTGACTTGCCACTTGCGAGACAACAGCTCTTGAAACCTGCCTTCTTCTCCACTGGCATGGACTGCTTTGGACCTTACACAATAAAGATTGGACGTCGAAATGAGAAGAGGTGGGGCATATTATTCAAGTGTCTTACGACCCGAGCAGTGTACATAGATCTTCTGGCAAGTATAGATTCCGACTCATTCCTTATGGCCCTGAGACGTTTCATCTCTCGACGTGGCAAACCGTACAAGTTGTTGAGTGACCAAGGCACTAACTTTAAGGGTGGAGAACGAGAGTTGAATGAATCCTTTGCTGCCTTGCACAGTGAGCTTCAAAATAACCTTGCTGCCCATCAAATCAAGTTTGAGTTCAATCCACCAGGAGCACCTCACTTTGGTGGATGCTGGGAGAGGGAGATCCGTTCAATCAAAACAGCTCTACAAGTTACCATTGGAGCACAGACTGTGACGGAAGAGGTCCTGAGAACAGTCTTAACGGAAATAGAAGGGATCCTCAACTCAAAACCTCTTGGCTACACCTCATCAGATATCTCCGACATTGACCCAATAACTCCCAACTGCTTCCTCATCGGACGCAGAGATGCCTCTTTGCCCCAAGTGGTTTATCAGGAATCAGAGATACTGAGCCGACGTCGTTGGAGACACAGCCAACTGTTGGCTGACCATTTTTGGAGACATTTCATTAAGTATTATCTCCCCAGTCTCCAAGCTCGCCAAAAATGGAGGGCAGTTAAAGCGAATCTGCGAGTTGGTGAGGTAGTGATGATCGTGGACCCGCAACTTCCGCGAGCTTTATGGCCAGTGGGGAGAGTCACAGAAGTCTTTCCAGGGGCCGATGATGTTGTAAGGTCAGCCACGGTGGAGGCTGCGAAAAGAACATACACTCGCCCGGTAGCTCGTCTTATTAAACTTCCAGCCATATCCGATGATGAGTGAGCTCCTGCAGGGTAAAGACCTTTTGTGGAGAGGTGCGAATTCAAGGATTGAATTCGGGGGCGGCTGTTCAAAAGGCTTTTCAGATAGTAACCAATCGCGTCCTGTAACGTCAAGACAGATCATGTGCCACGGAAGAAAGGCAGGAGAAGCAGGTGCGCTGCGTATGTAGTGAATACGCTGTCCTGAAATTAATCCACTTCATCGCACGTTGGGTTGATGGCATCTGAATATTACTGATGTAATATAGTGTGCGTGAATACAAAAACCACACCTGTTCAATTTGAATACTCATCAGTAAAATCATTTAAAGAGATTCTGGAGTCTGCGGAGTGAATTTTCTCCACTTGATGTCAGTACACAGTTCTGACCGACTGTCTGCAGGGGTTCGAATCCATACGAATTATAAAATAATCAAAACTCAACTACAACATTGTCATTATGAAGTTCTTAGTAACCACCAAATCTTGCCACTGTTTTCTTTTAAAAATGCTTTTGCAAGGCTGTTTATTGGCAGATTTTCCAGTTTTGTGCTTGTCCCCAACCCAGACTGGCCCTCTTTGAATGTTAAAAATGTATATTAAAGGATCGATTTAAAAATATTGTTTTAATATGTTTGTCTTAAGGACAAATAAAATATCATACCATCGAAATTCCATACACTCTTAAAAAAAAAAGGTTCTATATGGCACCAAAAATGGTTCTTGGCTCGTAATCATAGGGGAACCTTTTTTTAGTGCTATAGCACCAATTTTGGTGCCTCAGTGGTTCTTCAGAGGTGCTATATAGCACTAAAAAAGGTTCCCCTATGATTACGAGCCAATAACCATTTTTGGTGCCATATAGAACCTTTTTTTTTTTAGAGTGTATGTATATTACAATTTAAACTATTTTTGGAATAAAATAAGTCTGTCCCCAGGTCCACCTCCCTCAACAAAATCCACCTTAAAACATCCACCTTAAATATTTTATTTACTTGGTAACCATGGAAATATTAGTGAAAGGAAGTATGAAACTTCAGGCACATGTGCTAATCAGCACAAAAAAATAAATCAAGGTAACTCAAGCTTTTATACAGAGTATTTTTATTCAGCGTCATTTCCACCTTGGGAGTAGTTCTGTTGAATTATGTAGAAATATGAAAAAAAATTGTTTGTTTATTATGAGTAAACAACATGTTAAGTCCAAAAGTAGCTCAGCATGACATGAGGGTGTGGTAATATTTCAGAAAAACTGCTCAAATGTAATTTCCTCCACTGAGAAATTACAGGCGTAGCTTTGGACATGATATATAGGCTATGCCGTTTTTGTGTACTATTTGCGTGTTCTCACGACATATTTGTGCTTTTGGACGGAGAACTTTATATATCACCTTTCCAGTATACTCTATATTTATTTTAATTTATCTATATTTATATTTAAGATGCCGAACTCGGTTGCCAAGAAGTCACAGGAATACAGGGACAGAATAAAAGAATAAGGCTAAGATGTTACACTTGTGTGTTTTTAACTGTTTATGATGGTAGCATTTTAATGTCTAATGCACACAACGTGATTGATAAGATGGGGCATGCCATGCATTTTTATGTTTCATGCACACAGACACTATGACACTACATTCAGTCTCTCTAGCTGTCTGTCACACACACACACACACACACACACACACACACACACACACACACACACACACACACAGTGTATAGCTTCTTTGAATGAAATTAATGTTTTGAGCAGGTTCATATAATTAAAAAATATTGGCAATTTAAGAACAGAAACAATCTTTCCACCATAAACCGTCATTTCCACCACTTTCCACCACTACACAGTTTTTAAGAAAAAAAAAAAAAAGAATAACCAATGTTGTGGATCTAAATGTATTTTAAATCAAGTATTAATAGTATTAATAATAAATGCTGTAGGCAAAAATCCCAACTCGTGGCATTTAGCAACTTTAAATAAAAATGTATTAAGTTCATGAAGTATTAAGATTTATTTTGTTACATGATTAGGTAGCCACTGATCTTGTTGACTGATACATAATCTTATATAATCAGTTTAACAATATTATATTGTAATAAAATACATAAATTGAAATGACATCTTTGAAAGCGCTCTTCAGAAAAATTGTTAAAAATATTCCATTATATTCCATGGAATTCTAAAACTGCAATATAATAAACAATATAATCAGAAATGGACTTTAGGTGTTGCCTGTTTCACATGCTTCAATCCATACAGAGCTTTTCAGAAAGTCAGCCGCGCACCATTAATCTATTTCAGAGTGCCAGCATGAGATAAATACAAGGTTTCCCATCAAAACTCACTCTATTTGACCTTATGCAGATATTGTGATAATATATACAGGTGCTGTTCATATAATTAGAATATCATCAAAAAGTTTATTTATTTCACCAATTCCATTCAAAAAGTGAAACTAGTATATTATATTCATTCATTACACACAGACTGATATATTTCAAATTCAGTATCTCAGAAAATTAGAATATTACTTAAGACCAATACAAAGAGATGATTTTTAGAAATCTTGGCCAACTGAAAAGTATGAACATGAAAAGTATGAGCATGTCCAGCACTCAATACTTAGTTGGGGCTCCTTTTGCCTGAATTACTGCAGCAATGCAGCGTGGCATGGAGTCGATCAGCCTGTGGCGCTGCTCAGGTGTTATGAGAGCCCAGGTTGCTCTGATAGTGGCCTTCAGCTCTTCTGCATTGTTGGGTCTGGCATATCGCATCTTCTTCTTCACAATACCCCATAGATTTTCTATGGGGTTATGGTCAGGCAAGTTTGCTGGCCAATTAAGAACAGGGATACCATGGTCCTCAAACCAGGTACTGGTTGCTTTGGTACTGTGTGCAGGTGCCAAGTCCTGTTGGAAAATGAAATCTGCATCTCCACGAAGTTGGTCAGCAGCAGGAAGCATGAAGTGCTCTAAAACTTCCTGGTATAAAGGCTGCGTTGACCTTGGACCTCAGAAAACACAGTGGACCAACACCAGCAGATGACAATGCACCCCAAACCATCAGTGACTGTGGAAACTTTACACTGGACCTCAAGCAACGTGGATTGTGTGCCTCTCCTCTCTTCCTCCAGACTCTGGGACCCTGATTTCCAAAGGAAATGCAAAATTTACTTTCATCAGAGTACATAACTTTGGACAGCTCAGCAGCTGTCCAGTCCTTTTTGTTTTTAGCCCAGACGAGACGCTTCTGACGCTGTCTGTTGTTCAAGAGTGGCTTGACACAAGGAATGCGACAGCTGAAACCCATGTCTTGCATACGTCTGTGCGTAGTGGTTCTTGAAGCACTGACTCTAGCTCCAGTCCACTCTTTGTGAATCTCCCCCACATTTTTTTAATGGGTTTTGTTTCACAATCCTCTCCAGGGTCCCTATTGCTTGTACACTTTTTTCTACCACATATTTTCCTTCTCTTTGCCTCTCTATTAATGTGCTTGGACACAGAGCTCTGTGAACAGCCAGCCTCTTTTGCAAAGACCTTTTGTGTCTTGCCTTCCTTGTGCAAGGTGTCAATGATCGTCTTTTGGACAACTGTCAAGTTAGCAGTCTTCCCCGTGATTGTGTAGCCTACAGAACTAGACTGAGAGACCATTTAAAGGCCTTTGCAGGTGTTTTGAGCTAATCAGCTGATTAGAGTGTGGCACCAGAGGCCTCATTTATAAACGTTGCGTATGCACAAAAGAAGGCGTACGCCACTCTCTACGCAATAATTGGTATTTATAAAAAGCAAACTTGACGGGAAAATGTGCGGACCTTCACGCAAGCTCTGACCCAGGCGTACACACAAAAACGGGTGAAATGAGAAATGGCGACACCGTCGGCAGATGGAAGAAACACGTGAAAGTCTGTGAAACTGTTGACCGTTGTGTAAAAGAAATGGCTATACTGCCTCTCATAAATAACATGAAGACTTCACAAAGCAAGTCTTACAATTAACAGCCTACACGATCCCGTTTGATCGATCTGCAGTGTAAAACAAACAAAATCAAACGAAAATTACAACAGAAATGCAAAAAAAAAAAGTTACATATTTACTGCAATAATATTGGCATGTTATGCAATTCATCCTCATAAATAATATGGTAAACAGAACGAAATAATGTACAAAACTGATATTCTCGTCAATGTGTCCGTCTGGCGGAGCAGATACAATTAGATAGACAGAGATAATTAGGGAGATATATAGATAAATAGAAAGATAGATGTATTAATTGTCCACTGGGGAAAGTTGTTTTCATAGTAAAAATTTCTTCATCAGCTACGGAATCATGGTATTCATGCAAATGCCTTTAGTTTGTTTTATTTTCGATAAAATAACATATGACGTAGGCCTATGTCTCAACCATTCAGAAAGCTGCAAGAAATTACATTTGCACTGAACTATTTCCCATTTCCACGTAGATAATAGGGATAGGGATTAATAGGGATTCCCCAATAATTGCCGCAGTCCGGTGTCCCCTTGCCCCCACCTGTGGCAGACACACTCTGGCGATGGAGCGCTAGACGCTTTTTTGCCTCGACTTAGATGTCCGACCATTTCTTTTTTATTTCGGCCGCGGTCCGAGGTTGTGAGGCTACAGCATTTACGCCGTCTGCAACCTTTTGCCACTCAAGTGCCTTTTTGGCATTAGTAATGCCAACACTGTGCCCTCCAAAAAATATTTTTCTCCTCTTTTCCACCTCGCCAACGATAATTTCTACTTCACATTGAGTGAAGTTACGTTTTTTTTTATTTCCTCTCTTTATTTGCCATGATTTCGCAATCGATGAATATTAACTTGTGGGCGTTTCACGGACTATTTATGGGCAACTATGGGCGTGACATGAAGCCGCAAAAGCTGCGCTACATTTAGAATTGATTGTGATTTATTAAGGGAAAACTGCGTAGGATGTGCGTGCGCACGGTTTTATAAATCCGAATATTTCTGTGCGTACGCACATCCTATGTTTCATCCGTACGCCACTTCTGACGCAAATCCTACGCAAAGTTTTATAAATGAGGCCCCAGGGTGGGGCCCCGGCTTTGCCACGCCGGGCGACGTCTCGGCCCTTGTTTTTATTTTACTCATAATGGGTTTGTGAGCTGCTCACCAAGGACCTGTCTGCCTTGGGAGAGCCTACCAGGGGCATATATCCCCGGACAACATAGCTCCTAGGATCATTCGGGTACTCAAACCCCTCCACCACGATAATGTGACAGTTCAAGGAGGAGCCTCTTTTTCCGATTTTATTAAAAATATATTAATTTGTGTTCCGAAGATTTAATTCACCATAAAAGCAGAGTCCAGAAATATGAAAACAGAATAAAACAAAAACTAAACAGATTTCATAGGGCCCTACATTTAGCCTAATGCTTCCTCAGGATTTTGTTTTCCAGTACAAAATTTTAAACATCCTTAACTCAAGACACATTTACTTGACATGCAAAAGGAAAAAATTAATTCTTGTTTTCTGAGAAATGGAACACAATTAAGTGATTTTATGATTAAAATAAGAACAAATATCTGTCATTGGGTATGAAAATACTGGGGCTGGATTTCCCGAAACCTTCTTAAAGCTATACGTCATTCTTAAGTTATACCTTAAGGTGCATCTTAACGTTAATACATGTTTCCCGAAAGGATCTTAGTTAAGAACCTTCTATAAGTCTTACTTTCGAACGGTTTGTCTGGAGCACTCTTAAGGCCCGGATACACTTCGGATGTTCGCGTTCGTGCCGTCCACATGACGTAATTTCCGTCATTCGGAGAGCTCGCAGCCAGCCGCATGCCCCGTCCGCGCGCAGCCCAAATTTCGAGACCGCGCGGATGGTCCGCATGCAACAGCGCATGCACCAACAGTACAGAAGAGTCCACTAGGTGGCAATACGCACAGTATTGAGCACAGTGTTCAGCGGTCGAAGAAGAGTGTGCAAAGACCGGTTTAAAAACAACACAAAAAAAAGAGAGAATTTTTGATTCTTCAGTGTTTCTTCCAAACTATGTTGCAATGGTGGATGCACTACAGTTCTTCTCAAATCATGCCCAGCGAATGTCCCGTTGATGACAGGACTCAGTGCTGCCCTCCGATGTCTGGTAGACCGTAGACATTTTTTTCCTACGCATGTGTCGATCGCGATCATCCGCGCGCATCCGTGGTATACTTTGAAAGACGTGCGGACAGGGCTGCGCGCATGACGCATCGGGGCGCGGGAAGTAAAGTATACCCAGGGCTTTAGACCTTATCTCTATTGACAGTAAATTCCGATAGGGGCCACCACTGATTCTTTACATCTCAGTCTATACCAATATAAATCTGTTAATTGGAGTGTTTTCATGCAAAGAATAAAATTGTCATTACACAAATCAACGCGTTTCACAGAAAAAAATGTATCAGCACTCAACCTGTTTTATTTAACTGTGCGGAGTTAAATCTGTGATGAAGCTGAGAGAGCGCGCGCGGGTGTGAAGCACACAGAGTGAAACTACGCAGCAGTCATAACTTTTCTTTACAATACGCTCCGTTTTACACATTGCAAACACTATGCAAATCGGCTGAGGGGTACCGATGGAGGTGAATTTAAAATTTACTGTAACTGATATAGCCGCGAGCGAAATTACGGACTGGACGATAGGGGCTTGTTAATTAAAAAATGTCTTTGTTTAGGCTAATATAAGAGTTTGTCTTTGTTTTATTGTTGTTGTTGTTGTTGTTGTTGTTGTTTTCAATCAAATAATAGAGAACCACAAGCTAAACAATCGTTTTAAAGGGGAATTTTTAAATATAGCCTAGTGTATTTTTAATGTCATCCGTCTTAGCCTATTCGTTTTTAAATAAACGTTTTTTATTGTTCTATTTTATTGTTGTTGTATTTTCATTAACATTAGGCTAATAACAAACAAAACAATAATCATTGGTTTGAAAGTAATTAATTACATGATTATTCACGAGTTTCTTGTTTTGCCACTGAAAACATTAATGCACGCTCCTCGGCTTGGATGAAGATAATTAGTCAGCGTTAAACGAAGTAAAGCTCATATTCTGACTGTTATTTTTGCACAATATTTTTATATTGTGTTATGTCGTGTGGTTTGTTAGCTGTTTGATATGATTTCAGCCAATTTGCCAGAGGTGTAGTTGAGCTATAAACGAGCCAATCGCGTTTAAGTATTTTTATGTGTCTGTTTTTTTACATAATTTTACAAATTTACATAATATTAATTATAAACTCCTGTGGTTAAGGTAGCAGTGAAATTTCATAGTTTGCAGAAGCTCTTCTAATCTGGGTAGACTTGAATGTCTTGTTTCCAAAATTGCCCACAAGCATGAACACAAGTTAATGTACTTTAAATATTTGTATTATCTTAATGGGCCATGATTAAGCGTGATAACCAGTGTCTATATAATCTTGATTATTTTCCAAGAAGATGACTTGTGCCAGTAAATATCCGTGCAGACAAAGCAGACACCTTTAATTTTCACATTGTTTTGAACATTATAGTTTTAATAATAAAGGTTTGTTGTAAATGTCAGTTTATTATATTTTTATTTGATTATTTGATTGAACGTGTCAGCTGCAAAGGCTGTAATCGCTGGGATTGCATGAGAAAACCAAACTTTGATTTGACCCTGTAAAGTGTGTTAATGTGTGTGTTTAAATAAAAGTGTGTTAATTTGTGTGTTTATATAAAAGTGTGTTAATGTGTGTGTTTAAATAAAAGTGTTTTTGCTAATCATATGTAATTTGTCGTGACTTTTCAGCACAGAACCAGCTGCTCTTTTTTATTCAAAATGAAACTACTCTCGGATTTACTTTTATCTTTTAAGATTTAGGCTACAGTAAATGTGCAAATTACTACACAGTCTATTATTTTAGCCACTAAATAAATGTCATTATTTTAATTATATGGAAAGCTTGTAGAACAGAACTAAAACATTTCATTGTGAATGTGCTGCAGATTTGCTCATTTCACGGCTTCATTAGTTCCATATCAGCACTGTGTTAAACTGAATCCTGTCACAGTGCAAGTGCTCAAAGGGATTTTAAGACATGATATGTCATTTTGTAAACTAAATGCATCGTTTTTGGGGGCATAAGCTTGGGAATGTTTTCTGATAATATGAAAAAAAATAACACTTCACTTTAGGATTTTATAAAGACTCTTCTATATTGTTTAGCCTCAACTGAGCAAGCAATTAAAAAATGAAAGAACAATAAACAGCAGTGTGTATATATCAAATTTTCCCATATTAATTAGAATAATCCTCATACTTTTGCCAATTATGTCTTCTCCATTTACACATTTGTATATAGAAACCCCATGAGTAACTTTTATCTTTGTGGTTGATCAATAACAACAATTATTTTAACAATGTAAGCTTGTAGAACTGAACTAAAATCTTGTGAAAGTGCTGCTAATTTCACAATCATATTTCTAACCATATAGAGCATTGTGTGTTTTGTGGGAAAAGATGAAGGTTTACATGCATTAATTCATGCATGTCATAAACATAAACATTTCTCATTGTGTTTTAATACTAATGTCTGGATGGAATTATGCAGGCATATGAGAAAGCAATATATAGGGAATTACAAAATAATCACAACTGAAACTTTATTATGCTATTTATTATTACCACTGACACATTCACACAAGTTATCAGAGTAATTCAAACACCATTAAAGTAAAACAGAAGTAGCCTATAATTAAAACAAACAAACTCATTTACTAACGATAGGCCACTGACAAATCATTGTCTGTAATCATTAAATGATATTGTTGTGTGCAAACTATCGAGCACATAAACAGTTAGGCTATCAATAAAAGAAGCTTAACTTCATTGGACGCTGAAACTAATATTTTTAGTGGCGCTTTAACACGAAACAGGAAACTCGTGAATATTCATGTAAGCTCCGCCCAGTGTCACCGAAAATCACCGAGTATTTCAGAACACCTGTTAGAACTGACTACCCGTGATTTGTTAATAAGCCATATATGGTAGGGGGTGATCTTTGAGTGCTGTGATTGGATGGCCTGGACTTCATTGATCAGCTCAATCTTGTGTATAAATCTGAGGCTTCACTCGAGAGTGTTGTGGTTCTGCACTGTCTCTGAGTCTGTCTGATCATTCGCACATCACAGGGGTTGAGCCGCCCATTTATAACTGATCACTTAGAGGCTGCAGATAATCTGAAGATTCATCTCTCAATCAGGTCAGAGCTGTAGCAATGCATCACTTTTCCATTGCGTTTTCACTGCTAGCCATTATTGGGCAGCATGTGAGCTCAGCCAGAAACCACAGATCAGTGCTGACTGTGCCGAATGGAGGGCCCTGGGGGACTTGGAGGCATGTTAGCATGTGTCCCGATGGAACGTACGCCTATGGGTTTAGCCTGAGGGTAAGTTGGGCATTTACTCTATTTTTCTTATATGGGGGTGTTTTAGTAGATTTGATTTCGCCCTGCAGCTCAGGCTGGAAACCTGTAATATATCTTTATATTATATATATATATTTTTTTTGAAATCCTGCTTGTTACAAATTTGCGCGGACCAATCACAAACCGGCTTATCCACCTGTGCGCTGTTGGCGGGTTTAACAAAGTGACGGATAGAGACGCGATGGTCTGATTGGTTGAAGTAGTCATTTGATCATTTGAGCTGATGATCACTAGGCTAGATGATCACACCTCGTGTGCAGTAAAATTAGGGCATACTCCCCAGACCAATTTTCACTCTTAAAACACGAGTGCTTTAGTGCTTCAAAGGTTCATTAACAGAGGAGTTGCTTTTATTTAATTATCTCCAGGAAACCGCACCTGATTTTTAAAGTGTGTAATGCTAGAGCATGAAGAGAAATGCAGGGTTTCTGTGGGTCTAAAAGTCTTAATCCGACCGTCCACAATTTAAGGCCTCAATGTCTTAAATTGAAGCAGAAACTCTTAAATTCAATATCATATCTTTAAATGAGGTCCTTATGATTTCTGTGCAAAAAACGTTGATGGAATTATAGAATTATATATATATATATATAATGCAGAATGTCACGGAAATTTTTTTTTTTTTTTTTTTTTTTTGTGGACGAATGAATCAAATGTAGGTCAGAACACTTGAAGGGACAGTTCACCCAAAAGTTCAATTCTTTCATCATTTACTCGCCCTAATGTCGTTCTGAACCCGTAAGACTTTCCTTCATCATATAAAGCGATCGAATCTCTTCAGTAAAATTTGCATAAACCGTTTATATTCCTATGGATTAGTCTTACGATCTCTAGCAAAAAAAAAGTTGTGCTCTCTCTCCGATTTCATGTATTCATTTGTGTACCTTAGATGACAGTTAGTACGATTTAATTCACCATAAATGCGGAGTCCAGAAATTAAAAGAATAAACTATAAAACAGAATAACAGATTTCATAGGACCCTATATTTAATCCTTCCGCAGGATTTGTGTTCCATGTCAATTATTTAGCTAAATCAAGACACCTTTACTCGACATTGACATGCAAAATCATTAACCCTTGTTTTCTGAGAAATTGAACACAATTAAGTTATGCTTGAAACAAGAAATATCTGTCATTGGGTATGGAAATTACTTCCATTGGGATTAGGTTAACCCATTGGCACATGTGGTTTAATACTAAAATCACTTTCTCAAGATTTCTCTAATGCAACTCATTGGATATTGACATATTGTAGAGTTATGTTTCCTTAAATTTTAAATGTAAACTTGACGTACCTTCATAACCTGCAGAAACCCTGTAAATATTACTATGGGTTGGGTTAGAGTTAACATTTTTCAAATGGAAGATTGTCTCAATGTTGTTGTTTTAAGGTGGAAGATCCTGATGGTGATGATACAGCGCTCAATGGGATTCGTCTTTACTGTACCGATCGGTCCGAACAAGATTCATCCTCAAATGGCGTCACCTCGATTGAGTCCCATATAGGATAGTAATGGACTTAGATGAACAATTATTGTATTAAGTGTTTAAGCTAGAGAAGTAAATTGAGGAGTTGCTTGAATTGATTTGATCGAGAAACCTCTTTGTCTTCAGCTGGGGTGAGTGGAAAGCTGTCAAAACTTGTCCTAGAGGATTATTGAAAGAGTTCCAGCTGAGAGTCGAATCTACACAAATGGGAGATGACACAGCCGCAAACAACATCAGGTGAGCATGTGGTGCTAGAAGTCAACCTGGTTTTATTTTGCTCTTTAACGACTCCGGTTTCCCTCATCACGCGGTTCGTTTTAATTCCGTTTAATTTTTTTATTTGAGCCGAGTGCAAGAGGCTGCAGGTGATCACATAACCATTACATTTTATCATTGTCACATTTAAATTCTCCAGGTTCAAATGCAGTGACGGTACTTTGCTGGAGGGTGACGGCACAACCTGGGGTGATTGGGGCAGGTGGAGCTCAAAGTGTGAGGGAAGAGGAATCTGCGGCATCAGCACGAAGATAGAAGAGCAACAGGGAGATGGAGATGACACTGCTCTCAATGATGTTCACATGTCCTGCTGTGATTAAGGTGATGTGAATCTCAATCAAACACTCGGACTGACACGCACTGCAGATCAACTAAATCTGTTTTCTCTTTCAGGTTTATGAGGACGAAAACAAGAACAGCAAGAAGATCAAATTAATTGTAGTAATTGATCATCATACTATGATAAACTAACATGAACCATGTCATTCAACAGTAAATCTAATGCACAGTCAGCTGGTCATTACCACAAAACAAAGCCTAACTGGATGATCAGGTCATTTACTGGACATCCCGCCTGTTATTGGAGTAAAGACTCCTGAACTTCTGCTGTCAGTCAAAACTGGTGCCAAATATCAGCATTAAAGTCTTTCTAAACAGTGCCTTGTTGTAGTTTCATTGTTTTGCACAACACTTGTACATCAGTAGTGCACGTGGCAGATGGTTCAATCTAAAGCCACTTCTATTGCATTCAAAGTAATTGTCTTATCCGTTCATGCATTACCTGGGAATGACCAGCATACTCTACATAAACACTGTATTCAATTGAAGTATGATATGGACTACCCAGTTACCCTCAACTTTTTGCCTTTCTAAAGGTAAAATACACCCCAATGTATAAAAATTAGTTAATCTAGATAAAATGGCACAATGCAAATGCTGAATTATTTGATGCAACACAAATTCAAACTTCATACACTAAAAATAAAAAAACTGGGTCTAAAAACGACCCAATTTGGTTAAATATAGCACGGACACATGTTGGGTTAATGTTACCCAGTAAATGGGGTTGTTTATTTAACCCAGTTTTTTTTTACTAAAATTATTTCTTCATACATGAATGTCTACAGATGAGCTTAAATCTCTAAACTAAAAAAAAAAAAAATACTCCACCACTGACTTGCTGGTATTCGTTTATTTTCGATAATGTTTTACAGTAGCAATGTTATTACATTGCCTAGCTTTAAGCTTGTTTGACCAACAGAAGTAAAAATGAAAAGTAGGTAATTCCAGTGTAGTCGAGCCGTCTCTGTCCCATTTCCATCGAAACAGCGCTGAATCTCGTGCCGGAGTTTGTGTCCGCCGCCTTGCATGAAGATAAATGCAGGGTTTCTGTGGGTCATAGGCCCGGTTTCACAGACAGGACTTAGACTAAGCCAGGATTAGGCCTTAGTTCAATTAGGACATTTAAGTTATTTTTATAAACGTGCCCAAGCAAAAAACATTACTGGTGTGCATCTTGAGACAAAACAATGCCATTGACATATTTTAAGATTTGTCAGTGCAAGATTCTTTCAGTTAAAACAGCTCAAACATGCATTTTAGTCTAGGATTAGCTTAAGCATTATCTGTGAAACCGGGGGTTAAAGTCTTAATTTAACCTTCACAAAATTTAAGGCCTTAGTGTTTAAACTGAAGCAGAAGGTCTCAATTCGAGGCCATGTCTACACAAATACGTTTTCATTTTAAAACGCATTTTTTTTCTCTCCGTTTTGGCCTTTCGACCACACTGAGACGCCGTTTTAAAGGTCCCATGGCGTGGATTTTATTGTATTTTATAATGTTTCCTTATGTGTACTTATATTGTTAGTATGATTTTTACATAAAATGTCATAATTTAGAAATAAAAGGCATTTTTTAATTCTGATATTAGGCCTCAATGCTGTTTCAAGGGGCGTGTCTGCTGTGAGACTTCAGTGAAAACGCCCACTGTTGTGATTGGCTGACATCTTTGCATTTGAAATGAGTATTAAATCTTGTGGCAGAGGGGGCATGGTTTAGCGAGATCTTTACGCACTGCCAGAGAGAGAAGGAGACGGACTCCTAGATCAGACAGATAGCTCTGGAGAAAGATTGCTGAGAACAGTTACATTTTACTGAGTTTTTGTGAGCGCTGTGAGTTTTTGTTTGTATCTGAGTCCCTGTCACGCCGACCATGTCTTCTTCCTCCTCTATGAACTTTGTATCACGTGGAACCTCTCTCGAATACTTTTACTACGTTTTTTTTACCATTACAGCTGTCATGCATTATTTTTTTAGATCTTTTCCCATCACATGAACGGCTGCAGTGATGAGCATTGAGCACAGGCAGTCTGTTGATCAGTGAATGCAGTGATCTCGTCATTGCAACGCTTTCTCTCTCAAAATGCTTTGACCACAACTAACAGCAAACACGATATGAATACATTAAGAGCTTTGTGCAGCATAACAGTGTCATTCATTATAACGGCAGTTTGGACAAGTGTGCAGATACACTCACGATGTGTGATTGACGGATCCGAACATTATTAAGAGAGTGTTCTTTGATCACTAATCTAGCATCTAATCACAATTGAAATAACAGATTTTGTTTCATGCTACTAAAAGAAACGATGTGAAGTTGGTGGTTTAGTCACTGGCTTGATTCACGGATGCATAAACGATCTTTGTTTTATTGTTGTTGTTGTTTCCAATCAAATAATAGAGAACCACAAGCTAAGCATTCGTTTTAAAGTGGAATTTTTTAAATATAGCCTATTGTGTATTTATTTTTTTAATGTCATCTGTCTTAGCCTACTCGTTTTTGAATAAACGTTTTTTATTGTTCTATTTTAATGTTGTTGTATTTTCATTAACATTAGGCCAATAACAAACAAAACAGCAAGAAACATCTCATGGATGCTCTGGGACGCATCCTCAGTGATGTGTCCTGGGATCATTGGGTGTTTCGGGTCTCGCAACATCATACACCCTCTCCCAGGCGACCCAGCCGGGGTTGATCAAGACCCGACTTGCATCCCAGTAGCAGTCCACGGATCAGCCCTCTTAATCCAAAGCCACCTTGTGGCCTTCTCTGCGGCTTCGCTCGCGGATTGAATGGCCCTCTTCTTGGCCGCCCCTGTAATGCCCAAACGACAGAGGACTTTGCACAATAAACGTCCTGCAAAGCCTCTACAACCGACTTCTATAGGCTCATAGAAGGTTTTCCAGCCTCTCTCCCTGCACACCTCCACCAGTTCCTGGTACTTAGCGCGTTACCTCTCATTTGCTTCCTCAATACGCTCTTCCCAGGGCACTGTAAGTTCCAGCATGATCAGATGTTTTGAAACCTCAGAGGTTACTATCATGTCTGGGCGGAGATTTGTTGTTGCAATGTGCTGAGGGAACCTTAGCTGTTTTCCCAGGTCGACCTGCAACTGCCAGTCCGAGGCTTTGTGGAGAAGACCTGTTGTTAATTGTGGTCGTCCCTGGGGTTTCTCCCCAGCTTTGATGAAGGGGACTGCCTTCTTTGGTGCATGATGGTGTTTTCTGGTGCTGATGGCGGAGGGTAAGCTCTCAGCAATTGCCTTAAGCACCTGGTCATGGCGCCAACGATAGCGACCATCAGCCAGAGCCTTTGGGCAGCTGCTGAGGAGATGTTCCAGAGAGCCTCTTCCAGAGCAAAGAAGGCAGGAAGGTGTCTCGCTCTTCCCCCAGACATGGAGGTTTGCTGGGCTTGGCAGGGCATCGTAGACAGCTTGTACCAGGAAACGGACCCGATGGAAGTCTGCGTGTAAGATATTCGCCCAGGTTATCCTACGCTGCAGTGTACTCTCCCACCTAGTCCATGCTCCCTGCTGCCGAAGTCCCACCACCTTGCTCACTCGCTCTTCCTCGACGCATGCTCTGACCTCTTCCTGGAGTAGTTGGTGCCTTTCCTTGCCGCGGGCCTGGCTGACCAGAGTCTTTGGGAAGTAGCCTAAGCCCGCTCTGCCTGTCGCCACAGTTCCCACCAGTGCATTTTGTCTTTGGCGTGCCTCTGTCTCCTCCACTGCTTTCCCAACCTTCCATTTCCTTCCTGTCCTCACTTCAATGCCGGCTGATGACACCTTGCAGTCCCTGGAATCCCTATACTGTAGGGCTTCTCTGGTGCGTACCACCATGAATTCTTTAGTGAGGCCACTGAAGGGCAACTGCAGGATTTCATTCGTCCCATACAGTGCAGCGCTGGTAAGACTGCGTGGAAGGCCCAGCCACTTCCGAAGAAAGCCACTGATCTTCCTTTCTAGGGTACTCAACTGTTGTCATTGGGACTGCATAGACCAGCAAGGGCCACAGGACTCGGGGCATGGAATGCTGGTAGATCCAAGCTTTAAACCAGACTTGTCAACCTTGGTGAGCCAAGCTCCAAGTTCTTTGCTGGACTTCTGGATGGGGGCAGAGTCTTTCAGGCTGGAGTCAAAGAGCTTCCCCAAACTCTTGACAGGTTGCTCCGTGATGGTTGGATGACAGTTCCTGAGTTGAAAAAACGGAACTTGTCAACCACTTTCCCCCTCTTCAGCACCATGGATCTTGACTTGGAGGGCTTGAACCTCATCCTTTCCCAGGTGATGAGTCTCTCAAGTCCTTGCAGGATCCACCTGCTCCCTGGGACCGATGTCATTGTGATGGTAAGGTCATCCATATAGGCTCTTATAGGGGGCGGTCGTATGTCTGACTTGGTTCGGGGGCCCTCTGCATTCCACCTCGGCTGACTTAACCACCATGTTCATGGCGAGAGCTAAAAGAATAACAGAGATGGTGCAGCCTGTTTTTATTCCTTTCCCAATACGATGCCAGTCTGATGTCCCTGACCCAGAAGTGACCCGCATCCTGAAATTATTGTAGTAATCCAGGATCAGGTCCTTAATCTTACTGGGAACATGATGGAGGTGTAGAGCGAGCTCGACCAGCTTCTGTGGTATGGACCCATAGGCGTTGGCCAGGTCCAACCACAAAACAGCTAGGTCGCCTTTGTTCTCATGGGCCTCTCTGATAAGTTGTGTAACTACACCAGTGTGTTCCAAGCAGCCAGGAGCTCCAGGAATCCCCCCCCCCCTTCTGCACTGAGGGATCGATGTAGTTGTTCTTGAGGAGAAACTCTGTCAATCTTCGCGAGACGATGCTGAAAAACACCTTCCCTTCAACACTCAGTAGTGAGATGGTTCGAAACTGGTTGATGTTTTTCGAGTTTTCTTCTTTGGGGATCCACACTCCCTCAGCACATCTCCACTGGTCAGTGACTCTTCCTCTTCACCAAATCAACTTCAAGATCTTCCAGAGGTGCCGGAGAAGCTCTGGACAGCGCTTATATACCAAATAGGGTACGCCACTGGGGCCTGGGGTAGATGCTGAGCGAGCTGCCTCGATGATCTCCTCAACCTCCTTCAGACTTGGCTCCCTCTGGTTGAACTCTGTTGTAGGGGGGGCGGGGCTGATGAGAGATTTGTTGGGCTCCAGCTCTTGCTCTCTCAGTGAATCGCTCACTGTGTCCTGGAGGAAGCGATTTACTTCCTCTGTTGAGCACTCAAGGCGACCACTGCGCTTGTCCCCGAGCAGTTGTTTTGTGAAGCCAAAGCGATTGGCGATAAAGGCTGCTCGCTTCCTGGCTCTCTCTCTCCACAGTCTCCGGTGCCACTCTGCTCTGCATAGGGTTATCAGCTTCTTTCGCAGGAAAGTAATTAATTAAATGAATATTCACGAGTTTCCTGTTCTGCCACTGAAAACATAATGCACGCGGGTTCGGAGATTGCCCCCTCGACAGGCACCGGAGACCTTACGGGCACAGCTCAGAGTGGCCGTATATTTTAGAGCGGCCGTAATAATTATTAATTATTATTATGTTTTGAACTCTGCTGTATAGCTGTATTTAGCGATGTGTTTGTAGTCAAACTCAAAAATACTTATATTTTTAATGATTAAAAAATGCCATTATATTATTTTAAAAAGTTAAAAATTGTATTTTGTTGACAGAATATTTTAGTTTGTCTTGGATATTTTTTTGATTATATCAGGTAACATTTTAAGCTGTCATTTGGTCATGTTATAATGTACCCCATCTATGGGGCATGTTGTCACATTTCACTTCCATTCTTTCGGGGTATATCAAGAAAAAAGTATACACTATATTAATGAAACAAAACCACATAATTGTACTAGACGTGTGCAATTAATGTGGGAAACAATAAATACTCTGAACCCCAAGTGGATTTACACAAACTGAGAAAGTCAAAAAGCGTTAGGTTGTGCCCCGCTCTCCGCTACACGTTCTTGGAAGAGAATTATAATTCTTGTCTAATCCAATTTTTGTACCCGATCTGATCTAATATAAATAACACCAATTATGCTGTTGATGGCACACTTTGTTCATATAATAACCCATTACCCATAAACTGTTACATAATGTATACATTACTTTTGATATAATTCTTATTACTATTTATATATATATATATATATATATATATATATATATATATATATATATATATATATATATATATATATATATATATATATATATTAAATTAAAGTGTCATTAATGTAAAATACTAAAAATATTCTACTTAAAATGTTATTTTGACAATTTAGTAGAATAATTGAATAACTGATAACAGAAAAAAATCTGAATCCCTGTAAAAGATAATCATCTGAAAGAAAGGTAAATTTTTTATGACTTATGTACAAGCATATCAATATTTACTTATTTAATTGCCCATATTTTAATTGAATATATGTTATAATAAAAAAAACAACATAATAGAATTCACTCAATTAACCTATAAGTTTTCATGAAAGTGAAGATGCCTGAAATGTACATCTAATTCACGAAAATATTAAATAATAGCCCCGTTAATTACAATAAGTATTACATTTAAAAACAATAACACCAGTAACAACATGCCACTTGGGGCCTTCTCTGCCAAATATGGCTGGGTCATCTTAACCCAAGAGTCTAATTTTATCTTTTTACTTTTTAAAATAAAATCTATAACATTTACTCCACAAAACCAAAAACATTGTGTCCACAAATCCCTCATTATCAAATAGACTTCAACATAATACATTGTCATATATCACTATTTTCGACTGTTAAAAACTTTTGACTGACTAGTAAGAGTAAGATGGATAATTTGTATGGACAAGCACCCAGTCCTCGCCCCCAATGCCATCCCACCCCAGTGCCCCTTTTTTTTGGTTTGGGCCACTGCCCCTCAAAATGTCTGTGCACGGCCCTGAGTTTTAAAAGATGTGGTGCAATCGTTAGTTCTATCTCATCTTGAGTACTGCCCAAAGATATAGTCAAGTGCATCTGAGAAAAACTTTTTAAAAAACTTCAGTTGGCTCAGAACAGAGCAGCTATAGGTTAGTGCTTCATTATCCATTTCAGGCTATGCAAAGAAAATGTTCATGGCTGTTAGTGAAGGATAAACTACATTTACGAATGCTGGTATATTTCTATAAGGTAATCAAGTATCACACACCCTGTTTCTTCTCTGAAAAACTTGTATATGCAGGTTTTAGACATGACTATAGAACGCATCAAGTGAGTAAGGCTCGACTCTTTTTAGCTTGTCCCAACACAAATTTCATGAAAAAAACTGTGCTTTATCGAGGTTCTGTTGCTTGGAATATGGTTCCAATAAACATACGAAAGAGTAAAAGTATATGTATTTAGAAGACAATTTAAATATATGCTTACAAATACGTAAATGTATGTTGTATGTTTGATGTGCTGCTGCTGTTAAGATGTATAGTTTGATAATTTGATTAGTGTAATCATATTTTTGGTTTTATTTTATTTGTATGTTTTTTTGTCTTGTATGGCTGTGTGGACCCCAGGAAGATTAGCAACCACTTTGTGGAAGCTAATGGGGATCCGAATAAAGAATAAAGAATAAAGACATGTTTTGTCATTTCGTAAACGAAATGCATCATTTTTGGGGACATAAGCTTGGGAATGTTTTCTGATAATATGAAAAATAACACTTCACTTTAGGATTTAATAAAGACTCTTCGATATTGTTTAGCCCAGGGGTTTTCTCCAGAAGGTTCTATGGGGTCCCCAGAAAATTTCAGAGAATAAAAAGACGAAGCAAAAAATGGATAAGGTCTACCGAACATTCTACCTGTTTCATTTCTAAATGTTTCTCTCCTTTCTTGTCGTATACGTACTTTCCAGAAATGTATGTGTTTGCTTTGTATCTTTAGTTAGTTTTTCTCACTATAGTCCCCTTTATCTCGCTCACTGGGGTGGTAAGGCAGTTTTCTTAACACAGTACGTAAGCGGCTTACATACATTTATTGTGAAAGTTACTCATAAAAAGAAGTTTTAATTGAAAAATGTTCTTCAAGTTTATACATCCAACATTATGTATAGCCAATTTAAGTTTGGAAACAATATGTTATATTTATTATGTCACATGCTATTTATCTCTATGTTTTTCATTGAAATATATAGATGGATTTTAGGAAGGGGGTCCCGCATAAAAGGTTGATCATATTTGGGGGTCCTTGCCATGATAAAGTTTGAAAACCCCTGGTTTAGCCTATTAACTGAGCAAGCAACTAAACAATGAAAGAACAATCACAGCAGTGTGTATATGTCAAATTTCCCCATATTAATAATAATAATAATCCTCATACTTTTGCCAATTATGTCTTCTCCATTTACACATTTGTAAATAAAAACCCCATGAGTAACTTTTATCTTTGTGGTTGATCAATAACAACAATTATTTTAACAATGTAAGCTTGTAGAACTGAACTAAACTCTTGTGAAAGTGCTGATAATTTCACAATCTCACCATGTTTCTAACCATATAGAGCATTGTGTGTTTTGTGGGAAAAGATGAAGGTTTACAATGTTTAAGGTCAATTCTTGTACCACTCCTATTCAACCTGTATATGCTGCCACTGAGCCAAATAATGAAAAATAACAAAATTGCTCACCACAGCTATGCTGACGACACCCAGATCTACTTAGCCCTATCACCTAATGACTACAGCCCCATTGACTCTCTATGTAAATGCATTGATGAAGTTAACAGTTGGATGTGCCAAAACTTTCTTCAGTTAAACAAAGACAAAACTGAAATCACTACATTTGGAAACAAAGATGAAATTCTCAAGGTGAATGCATATCTTGAGGCTAAAGGTCTAATAACAAAAAAATCAAGTCAGGAATCTGGCTGTGATTTTGGAGTCAGACCTGAGTTTCAGTTGTCATGTCAAAACAATAACTTAATCAGCTTACTAGCATCTCAAAAATATTGCAAGAATTAGATGCTTTGTTTTCAGGCAAGAGTTAGAGAAACTCGTTCATGCTTTTATCACCAGCAGGGTGGACTATTGTAATGGTCTCCTCACCGGCCTTCCCAAAAAGACCATTAGACAGCTTTGTAAAGCCAATTTGAGATTATGGGGGGATTGGGTAGGGCCGGGAGAGGGATAAGGCGGGCAACCGGCCTGGTGTACGTCCTGTCCTTGTCTCGGACATCCGCAACCCTACAATGACCATCCTTGCTGGGATGGAGGGAGATGATTTTACCCACTGACCATTGGGATCGAGGAAGTTGGGGATCAAGAATAAGAACAACAGTGTTAAGTTGCAGGTTTGGGTTGTCGGTGCGCCATTTCTGTCTGTGCTGAAGAGAGGGTAGGTAATTTCTGATGAAATGAGCCCAAAAATTATCAGACAGGATTTGACTATGATGCCATTGACGGCGACTGTGTAGTCAGAGTCTAAATAGGTTACAAGAGGAAGGGAAGAATCATGCCGCCCCATCAGCAGCAAGTTAGGGGTCACAGGGTCAGGACCAGCAATGTCAGATGACACGTAGCCTATGTGCTTGGAATTTAGTGTGTCTTTGATTTCAATAAAAACTTTGCAACAGCAAGAGTCAGTTGTGAGCCAATGGGGTACAGTGGTAGAGTCAGTCCACCACATAGTCTGTTAGATATGGAGGGTGAGCTCTGTTTGGAGGAGACTGAGTAGCTGAGCGCCCATAAGCGCAGCACATAATTCCAATCGTGGGATGGATGTCTGTTCTTTAGGAGCAACGCGGGACCTCGCCATGAGGAAGGACACATTCACTCGCTGGTCATCTATGCGCATGTAGGCAACTGCACCGTAGGACTGCCCTGATGCATCACAGAAGAGGTGACGGTTGTGGGTAGCTGAGGAGGGGTTGACTGACTGAGGTGTGAGGCAGCGAGGAAGAGTGATGGTGGAAAGGTTTGGGAGTTTGTTTTCCCATGAAAGCCAGGCTTCTAGGATAGCATGAGGGAGATTTGGATCATCTCATCCTTGAGTCTTACCCCATAAATGCCGGACGATGATTTTGGCCCTTGATGTGTAAGGGAGGATATAGTCAAGGGGATCGTACTGGCTAGCAAGAACTCTGTAAATATGGCGCCTAGTTGGGGTGGTAGGTTCAATGGCTCTGTGCCCGTATTTGAGGATGTCTGTCTGGCCGTTCCAGATGAGGCCTAGGGTAGACTCTGAGGGATCAAGAGAAGGATGGTGTGATAACCAGAGCTCTGTTTGTTCTGACCTGGCTTTAGGAGGTAGGTCACAGATGACCTGAGGATCATTACTGGCCCATTGTCTGGCTTCAAAGCCACCAGAGGAGAGGATATTGCGCAGGCTGTGAAGGCACTGATTTTGGTAGGAGAAGGAACAATCAAACACAATGCGATCTTTACCATTGTGATGCACAATGTGGTGTGGTATGTACCAAGACGCAGGGGCATCTTTCACTTCAGATGAGGACAATTTCTTGACATACCCAGCATCAATTAGTCTCTTTGGTATAGATCTCTGCCTGTTGTGGGTTTTGAAGGAGTCGCCGCTCACAGCTGCGAAGATGAGACATAACTGCTTCCTTGGGGGCCTTCAGAGGAGGCCAGGGATCTACATGAAAGAGAGGTGCTGCATCAACAGGTGTTCTGATGTTTTGGTCTCAAGCTGGTGCATTGACCCTGATCCATCCGGTGCAATGTGGGATAGAATGAGTGCACTCAATAACATCCACTATGGTCTGTCTGGACACCACTACAAATGGCTGTCCCATCAAATAACGCCCTATTTGAGGGTATATTTCGGATTCAGCCAGGGAGAGTGCTGGCCTGCCGAATCGGAACCAGGTGACAAACTAGGCAAGTCAACCTCATGCATAACATTACAGCTGATTGAGCGTGTGTGTGTGTGTGTGTGTGTGTGTGTGTGTGTGTGTGTGTGTGTGTGAGCGCGCAACGATATATTGGTGTGTCACTGTGTGTGTGTGTGAGAGAGAGAGAGGGTTTGTGTGCACTTGTGTTTTAGATGCAATTTCAAAGCAATTGATTGGTTTTGTTTAACTCTGAAACATTTTTCGAGGTGTGTTGTGGTAAAAATAGCTACGGGTAGAGCCAGTTGATTGCCAAGTACAACCATTCTACGTCATCAACCTAGAACGCAAACAAAATGGTGCCGCCCATTGTCCAAATTTATAATGGATTTTTTAAATAATGTAGATCTTTCATGGGTTTTCTACTACATATTTCAGTAAGAGACATAATTTGTTATATTAAGCCAGGGGTGTCCAAAGTCCGGCCCGGGAATGAATTTCAAACGGCCCGCAGCGCATCTATTAAAATGTATTATATGTGGCCCACCACGTATCATTTACAAATCATGCAGTTTCACGATGTCACCGCAAGGTGGTAGTACTAGACTTTAGGCCAGGGAAACAGCGCCCAAAGCAGAACGAAACAGCGCTACTTGTGCTCTGCGCAACTCGCGAGCTCTGACTCTGAACAAATGTGTTTACCTGCTGAGTGTCTCGATCACGCGCCCACTAAACAGCCTTCCAAAGCCCGTGAGAAGTGTTCGAGTTCAGCGCTGAGGTCTCCGGTACTGAATCTCTCTGTGATTTGATTTGATTTAATTTAAATCCAGTTAAACAGCGCTGACTTAATAAACAACACTAACGTGCAAATCAGCTGAGCCGATTCAAAATCATTTTCAAACAACAATTCGCATTTCGAATATATCATGGATTTACTGTGGTAACACCTGTAACCGTGGTAATTTGTCAGAAATGTAGGTTAATATCTAATTTTATTTCATTTGTAATGTAGACATGTATTAAATGAGTAATAAAGGCCAAATTGCAGACTATTTTTTTGTCATAAACTTGCAGTTTTGTGCATTTGTATTTATATGTCTATAGACTAAATACCATTCTATATATATATATATATATATATATATATATATATATATATATATATATATATATATATAAAAATTCTTAAATCAAGATGTTACGATATAAGTTAACTGACATTAGATATTTTTTCTTGTTTTCTGGAAAATAAAATTTCATTGAAGTGAGTTTTTGTTTAAAACAAGCAAATATATCTGCCAATGGGGTAAGAAAAATAATGCTTCTGTTTGGAATCTTTAAGGAAGATTATTTTTCTAATCCATTGGCAGATAATTTAGTTTGTTTCAAGCAAAAACTCAAATAATTTTTTCCCCCAGAAATCAAGAAAAAAATGTCCTTAGTAAAAGCATCTTGATTTAAGAATTTTTTGATATTTGGACTGGAAAAAAGACAGAAATACCAAGTCAGAAAAGCATGTTTTGTAGTATGGTTTTACCTGTGGTGATCTAAATAGAGCACTTATTAAATTTAAATAAGAATAGAGTTCTAACTCCGTAATAATATTAAAATTTCACCCATTAAAACTTTTTGGTTGATGAAAGTTTTACAGATATTGTTAAATATCTATAAATATCCTGTGTCCTATCTCAAGCTACTCTACTGTCAGCTCAAGCTTTTGTCAAATATATATATATATAATAGAAAAGGGACCGGTGTTACAATATATTCGGTTCTTGAAATATTTGGTTCCAGTGGGTGGTGCAATCATGAATATTGATTAGTTTACCCGTGCTCTGGCCGTGTCCTTGAGACTACGCGCAAACAAATGGAACAGAAAATATTGGTGCAAGCTCTTCAAATCGCAACATGTTTAAAGGTAGGGTAGGTAGGATTTGGTTAAAAAACTTTTTTTCCAAATTAGTTTAAACTTTCTTTATATATCAATACATAATTAAAATGTAAGTACTCTGAAAAAGAAAGTATGAAAATTGAGTGTCTGTAGACCTCTCACGACTGTTTTATAGACAGCTCATTATTTCCATTCACTCCACCTTCTCCCTTCTGGGCTCTTTCCAAAGCCACGCCCCCAAAACAAATGAACGCACATGAAAAGACGCATTATTTACCTGAGACGAGCGGAGAAGAAGGAGCCGAGTGCATGTAATGACATCATGTCAGAATCACATGTAATAAAAAAATCTAACTTTATCATTATGAATATAAACAAATAAAATGTCTTTTAGTACTCACTCTCAAGCTATAACGATACTGGTAAAGTTTAAAATACACACACAACACAGTCTACGACACACACAGATACAAGATGTAAACATTGGTAGAGTATAAAAACAAACCAAGGGCCGAAATAAACGTGCAGGTAAAGTTCCCGGTGAACATGGTAAAAGAGTTTAGACAGAGGGTAGTAGCTAAAGCTAACTTAGTTCTAAAAAAAGTTCCTGGATGTGGTGTACTAGCTTTTACACATGTTTTTTGTTATCTAAAGTTACATTTTGCGAAATTCAACACGACCGCGATCAACTTGAGCTAAACATTTTGAGTATTTATCATCTCTACTAATGGTTCGCTAAGTGTATAACATTGTAACTTTATGCTAAGTAATGTTATGTTAGCTATATTAGGCAGCTATGTGTGCTAGTGAGACATGCTTCATGAAAACATAAACCAAAAAAATGTATAATCAAAATGAAAGATTACCTGTCCAGCAGAAATACAGCCTCTTGAACTCAAATCAAACGGGTGCGCCAGGGTTGCCAGGTTTTCACAACAAAATCCGCCCAATTGCTACTCAAAACTAGCCCAAAACAAGCCCAATCGTGTTTCTCCGGTAAAATTTGGGGGGTAAAATATGTGTCTTTTTGGTAGGGCTGCCTGCTAAAATTCGCAAATCCCGGGGCAAAACATCACATAATTGGGGTCGCTTCAACCCGCGGACATAAAAAACAGCCGCTTCACAGTGTTTGAAGTAGCCCGACTTGGCAACACTGGGGTGCGCGCATGTGGGCAGATCCTGTAGCAAAAGTGGCGGTAGCCATGGTAGCGAGAGAGAGTGACAGGCGCCCAAGCCAATCACTTGATTCGGCCCGAACGAAAATAATGAGCGGTGTTTATTGCAGATTAAAAAGTCTAGAGTCACTCGATTTTTATACTCTCTTTTTCAGAGTACTTAAATTTTAATTATGTATTGACATATAAAGACAGTTTAAACAAATTTGGACGGAGCTGCTGCTGCTAACAAGCGGTGTCGGGTTACAAAAGTGTGTACAATGTAAATATGCCGATCAGACCTGGGGCCCGTTCTTCGTACGTTGCTTATTACATCTGAGATGATTTGACAGATCCCAGATCTTTTAATCGTGATAACTGATCTCTGGCTAATTTGGTTCTTCAAACGAATTTGCGGATTGGATTAAAATATCTGGATTAAATGATCTAAGATCACTGCGCGTTCTTGTGTTCCCTGAAGAGGGCAGATGCATCGATACTCGAAACCACGATCAGCAATGCAGCGATTGGCTGGCGTCAAGACAGCAACGTAATGACATCATATAATTAAAAAAGCCACCTGGCAAAAAACTTGACAAATTATACAGTAAAAACCCCACGAATTTCTGGACCTTTATAAGGAAACAGCCAAACCACCAAACCAACATAAAAGTTATTATAGATAAATGATAAATGTTTTTTGCTTTTTTTTAACATGATTACCAATTATTTATATTCACGATTTTATACAGTATTTGTACACCCTTTACATTTTTATTTCAATGTTGTAATTTAATTTTTAATTCAATTTGGAGCAGATTTGTAACGTGACAGTAGCCTATTAAAGTTTCTTAAGGGTCAAGATCAAATTATCTGCATCTCTTGCGCTGCATCAAGCCACTCCCTTAATATCCGTCATCGCTTAAATTAATGCACGGCTCAGATTAACTGTACAACATGTGTGTAAACCTCCAATAAAATTATAAAGTAATTATTCCATCACAAATAAAATCGCTCAATCAAGTGGCTGTGTCTATATTATTATATACACATTCTCATACAATATAACATTTTTATATTATTATTATTATTATTATTTAAAATTATTATTATTGCCCCTGGTTCAGTAATGAACTCTTGTAATAAAGTAGCAGTGGCTGGGACAGATTTTAAGTATCACCTCAAGATGCGATCTAATCCTGTTTACATGAAATAAGCCTGCTCATGAGCAGGTTTAAGCTTACGGACCTGTTACTATGACAGCAAGTCCAGGATGAGCTTCGAAGAACCAAACAATCCGAGATCATATCAAATCGTCAACAATCAAATCCAGCTAACTGAGTTAGCGACATACGAAGAACGGGCCCCTGATACATATTTTCATCAACATACATTACAAGCAAACACTTTCTATAAACGAATAAACATTGTTGATAACAAAATAACTAACTGATTATTCACATAGGTGAGCATTACGCTATATGTTGACACAAAATACTTCTGAGGTGAAATCAACTGAATTACACGATGACACACTCTGATACACGTCTACAATGACAATAAATATTATTACTTACGGAGTTATTAATGCACAGCAATACCACACAAGGAAAAACAGACTTTTGAGGAATAAACAAGCCAGGAAAACTCTGTATAACTCCGTTACTGGACGCTGCTGAGATGAAAACTCTCTGCGCATGCACCAGACAAGTCTGAACAAGTTGACGCCCACATGCGCGAGGCAGGGAATTTTGTACAGTGACCATTTTAATGTTGGTGACAATCCCTTTAAAATAAGTCCACAAAAACATAGACTAACATGTTGTCTGTTCTTTGACAATATGATGCACTGTGGTGAAAGTTATTTTGAAACATGTTGTGATATAATGATGTGTGGAAGCATCCAAAATTATCCATATGATCCATAGTGGTGTGTTTAATTGTGTAACATTCTCAAATCTATAAGAGGTGTTTTTTCTATCATACAATGATAAACAAAGGTATGTAGCACCATAATCTTGTAGGGCAGGGATTGCCAAACTGTTTTGCCAGCCAAACTCGGTTGATGTAAACTATTTACCTGAAGTCTCCTGAGATTTTAAGTTAATATTTCAATTTAACAAAACATTTGCATGTCTGCTATTATTGTTTATATAACAATTAAGTAAGGAGGCAGTTGATCCATTATTGTAACTCACATTGAAAAGACAAGGAACGTTTCAAAACAATGTGTGGGAAGAAGGAATGCAAGAATAATGCGTCTCTGACATAACGCCCGTTTCACAAATACTCCGTTTGCAGTGCGTATGCGGTGCGTATTTTTTTCCGTACCCATGTTAACGGATTACAGCTTTCACACTGCACGCGGATGCTGTCCGTCAGTCCGTTCCAGGTGCGGTGCGTCTGCAGCAGTCCGGCGATCGTTTCCGTACCGAGTCTATTTTTTGCTGTGCTGCACTGCGGAATTAAAGCGACAGCACATTGTTCGCTTTAAAATAAACATGTACTGACGAAAAAATCTAGTAATTTTACCACATATGCATATAATTTAAAATATACTCTGTTTCAAAGTCAACACATTGCTATTTTTTCTCGGGTAAAGCAAGGAAACGACACCTTACCTGGCATTTAGGGAAAAAAAATTGAAATAATGGAGAGCACGTACGTTCCTGGAGGTGGAAAAACAAAGGTCTTTATGACCTGCGTTTAAAAGGATTTAAAAACGAAAGAAAAGACGAGAGTCGGCTGTTTTTGTATATAGCCTATTGTAAGTTTCTAATTTAAGATGTTTATAGGCTATAAGTTATATTTAAATGTTTTGCCACTTGTGTGAGCTAAATCTAAAATATAGGCTATATAAATATAAAGTAATGAATTGAATAAAACGTTGTTTAAATGTAGGCTACTAAAACGTGACATCTATGAAAGTGTAAACAAAGAGAATTGCAATTCTGACAAGCCATGTTCAGTAACAACTTTTGGATTTGAAATAAAAATAAAAAAATGAATAAATGCTGTGTTTGTGGTATCAGTTGCGGATCAGTTGCGCGCTGCAAACGCAGCATATATGAAAGCACAACAGCGCGTGCTGCTCCTGCACCGCATACGCACCGCAACACGCACCGCATACGCACTGCAGACGGAGTATGTGTGAAACGGGCGTAACTGTTTATTAAAACAGGGCTTGTCACTCTAAGGCAAATGAGAACATCCTCCATGTATGTCCAGATCACACACAGCCAGAACCAGCGTCTGCAGCTCTCACATCCAATCTGAAACAGACAATCTGACTTTGCATGATAATGAATAATATGTTGAAATAATACAAAAAAATAGAAGATACATTGGTGAGGACATATATATATATATATATATTTCCTATCATCTTTCCAAAAAATCTTGAAGTTGCTGCTTACCTTTGTCCAAGAAGAATGTGTCATCAGAACAAACAATTGAAATGTTTATGCACTTGTGTATTTTATAATACTGCAATGTTTATTATAATGACTACAATAATACAAATATTTTTCTTCAGTATGTAGCTTATGTGGTTAATTGTACATTTATTATTGTGACTTTAATGATAATATGATATCCACTATAATGCAAGACAAAAAGGAAAACATTTGTAGTTTGGTGTTGATAATGGGCACTTGAGCCTTACTGATGAGGTTTTCTACAAAATGAGTAAGACATTAAGGATGACACAGAATAATCAAAACAGCTTAAATATTGTTAGGCCACAGGAGATTCATTTCAGTCACTCTACTGTATCACCGAAGGACAACTATAGGTAACACAACTATTCAAATTCATTTTAAATCCTCACAAGTTTAAAAAAAGGCCAAACAGATCAAATATCTGATAAAAATAAGCTGTATTAGCCTAGTCTCACCAGTTATTCGCTAATATTTGCACTTACCTTTAAGCTCTGAATGTCTGCTAACAATCAAGTAAAACAGCTCTAACGATTTATCAAACTACGAATTGTTTTGAAACTGTGAACAGTTGTTGTTTATGATTAAACACTGAAACTTTTTTAACATTTCGAAATAATCCATTAAACAGGAGTGTGTGCTTATATTTTCTGTTCCATTGATTTGCGCGTTGTCTCAAGGACACGCCCATAGCACGGGGAAACTCATGAATATTCATTAAAACACCACCCACTGGAACCAAATATTTCATGAACCGAATTTATTGTAACACCTGTTCCCGGGTATGTCCACAGCATCGAATCCGGCCCCCTTTAAAAAATGTTTGGACACCCCTGTATTAAGCCATACAAGTCCTAACACCATGGGATCCATTTAAAACAAACAAACGCATTTACTAACGACAGGCCACTGGCAAATCATTGTCTGTAATCATTAAATTATATTGCTTGAGCACATAAACAGTTAGGCTATCAATAAAAGAAGCTTAACTTCATTGGACGCTGAAACTAATATTTTCAGTGGCGCTTTAACACGAAACAGGAAACTCGTGAATATTCATGTAAGCTCCGCCCAGTGTCACCGAAAATCACCGAATATTTCAGAACACCTGTTAGAACTGACTACCCGTGATTTGTTAATATGCCATATATGGTAGGGGTTGATCTTTGAGTGCTGTGATTGGATGGCCTGGACTTCATTGATCAGCTCAATCTTGTGTATAAACATGAAGATTCTTCCTTAATAAACTCGAGAGTGTTGTGGTACTGCACTGTCTCTGAGTCTGCCTGATCATTCTCACATCACAGGGGTTGAGCCGCCCGTTTACAACTGATCGCTTTGAGGCTGCAGATAATCTGAAAATTCATCTCTCAATCAGGTCAGAGCTGTAGCAATGCATCACTTCTTTTCCATTGCGTTTTCACTGCTAGCCATTATTGGGCAGCATGTGAGCTCAGCCAGAGACCACAGATCAGTGCTGACTAGGGTTGCCACCCGTCCCGTAAAATACGGAATCGTCCCGTATTTACAAGCAAAATGACGCGTTCCGTATCAAACCAATACGGGACGCGATTTGTTCCGTATTTTACATAGGTCCACACGTAGTTCAATAAACACACAAGGATTTTGCAGTGTGGAGAATACTTATAGCAAATATAAAGAAATCAATTTCACAAGAAGTAGTACAGGAGCTCATTTGTGCGTGATTGCGTTTTAGCGGCTTTGTTGCCATAGCGGCGGAGTCTCGAGAACATGCGCTGTGCCAGAGTGTGCCTGTAAACTTGCGCGTTTTTTAAAAACATGTCGAGCTCGCGTCGCGTCCACCGTTTAAACGCAAGAGGATCTCCAGATATAGAGCTGAATATCAAAAAGGTATCAATGGGTCTGTCCAGTAACTCGTGATGAACCTCAGGCCAACTGCACACTTTATGAGAAGCATTTCAGTGTCTCAGACTGTCGGACTTAAAGCAACAGCGGTGACAGACACATCTGTGCTTCTAAAGTTAGCCTATAGTTTTTTTTTAATGGATAATATCTTAATATAATATTATCAGAGCTTTGCAGACAAAATTATTATTTTTTAGACAGGTTAATTAATAGATTATAGCCTAATAAATGTAATTATTAATTTATAATTTAGCTACGCTATAATCATACATAAACAATAATCCTGTCATATAAAGTTTATGACATTTTAAAAAAAAATTGATAAAAATGGGACAAATAATTACATGATAATATAGTCATAATTTAAGTAAATTAATAAAAAAAAATTACATTTTTGAAATTCAAAAAAGTGATTACTGGTTCAGAATGACTGCTTAAAGGGACAGTTCACCCAAAAATGAAAATTCTGTCATCATTTACTCACCCCCAAGTTGTTCCAAACATGTATACATTTCTTTATGTTGAACACATAGGAAGATTACTATGGAAGTCAATGGTGCCCCCAAAGAAGCCTGGTTACAAACATTCTTCTAAATATCTTCTTTTGTGTTCAGCAGAACAAAGAAACTCATACAGGTCTGGAACATCATGAGGGCGAGTAAATGATGACAGAATTTTCATTTTGGGTGAAATATCCCTTTAAAGTGCACCAAATAGGCTACTAAAAAGTTCTTTAGAAATAAATAAAATAATCAAATGTAAAATAATATAAAATGTGTTCTGTTGCAAGTTCACATACTTGATCTCATGTTTTCTTATGGTTTATTATTGAGCTGTAAAGTTGTCAATGTAGAAATAATCATTTCATGACTTTTTTTTTTTTTTTTGGGGGGGGGGGGGGGGGGGGGGGGGGGGGGGGGGGGGGGGGGGGGGGTCATGAATGGGTGTCCCTTATTTTGCCACACCAAAGGTGGCAACCCTAGTGCTGACTGTGCCGAATGGAGGGCCCTGGGGGACTTGGAGGCATGTTAGCATGTGTCCCGATGGAACGTACGCCTATGGGTTTAGCCTGAGGGTAAGTTGGGCATTTACTCTATTTTGCTAATATGGTGGTGTTTTAGTAGATTTGATTTCGCTCTGCAGCTAATTTGCGGGGACCACCAATCACAAACCGTCTTATCCACCTGGCTCGCTGTTGGCGGGTTTACACGATGACGGATAGAGAAGCGATGGATCGTTGGTCTGATTGGTTGAAGGACTATCCAATCGTCATTTGAGCCGTTGATCACGCCTCTTGTGCAGTAAAATTACAGAGCAGACTCCCCAGACCAATGTTTACTCTTAAAACACGAGTGCTTTAGTGCTTCAAAGGTTCAAAACAGGAGTTGCTTTTATTTAATTATCTCCAGGAGACTGCACCTGATTTTTAAAGTGTGTAATGCTAGAGAGCATGAAGAGAGATGCAGGGTTTCTGTGGGTCTAAAGTCTTAATTTGACCGTCCTCAATTTAAGGCCTTATGTCTTAAATTGAAGCAGAAACTCTTAAATTCAATATCATATCTTTAAATTAGCGCCCTATGATTTCTGTGCAGAGAACGTGGACGGATTTGTAGAATCATTCACAAAAAATGGTATTTCCTTTATAATGCAGAATGTCACGGGATTTGTCTTTTTTTTTATTTTTTATGAATAAATCAAAAGTAGCCTAGGTCAGAACACTTAAAGGGACAGTTCACCCAAAAGTAAAATTCTGTCTTCATTGATTCGCCCTATGTCGTTCCAAACCCGTAAGACTTTCGTTCATCATATAAAGCGATCGAGTCTCTTCAGTAAAATTGGAATAAACCGCTTGATTCCTATGGATTAGTTTTACGATCTCTAGCATCATAGTAGTTGCTCTCTTTCCGATTTCATTAAATGTATTCGTTTGTGAGTAGGCCTACAGTATGATTTAATTCACCATAAATGCGGAGTCCAGAAATTAAAAGAATAAACTATTAAACAAAATGACAGATTTCATAGGACCCTGCATTTAATGCTTCATCAGGATTTGTATTCCACGTCAATTCTTTAAATCAAGAGACACTGTAAAAAAAAAAAAAAAAAAGAAGTCTCCAATTGAGAATTTTCTAGTGAGCGATCACATCTAAAATTTTCAGTTGGCCAAATTGAATTTCTTGAATTTTAATTGAATTAAATTGCATCCAATCAAATAAATTCAATTTGGCAACAGAATTTTTAATGTGATCGTTCACTAGAAAATTTTCAATTGGAGACTTTTTTTTTTTTTTTACAGTGCACCTTTACTTGACATTGACATGCAAAATGAAGACATTAACTCTTGTTTTCTGAGAAATGGAACACTAAGTGATTTTATGCAGGAACAAATGTCATTGGGTATAGAAATTAATTCCATTGGGATTAAGTTAAAACCCTGCTGGCACATGTTTTAATACTAAAATCACTTTCACAAGATCACTTCCTCACTTCCCGAGGTTTCCGATATCTCAAATTAAGCCTTTTTTGTAAAATAAGTTATGGGGATCAGTTGAAAATTGTATTTTCAAACTTGTTACGTCATTAATGCAACTCAGTGGCTATTGACATATTGCAGAGTTATGTTTCCTTAAATGTATTCCTTAAGTTTTAAATTTGACGTACCTTCATAACTTGCAGAAACCCTGTAAATGGGTCATTCCTGTTATGCGGTAACATTTTGGCTTAATAAATGTTGTAAAAAAAAAAAAGTACATGATTTTCATGTTTTTATCTTTCTACCAAAATGTGACACGTTTATCTAGTAGGAATACAAATTGGTCAAGCTCAGGGACTAAAAAAAATAATAATTATGGGTAGATTCATTGTTCAGACACGGGCCGTGAAGGTGTTCCACCCTGTTAGGGACCTATGTGGTTATCAAAATGTAAATGTTAAACAATAACAAGTGTTTCTTGGAAAGTATGTCCCTTATGCCATTTTTTTTTTTTTATTCTTGAAACCATAACAACTGTTATTTATGAATAGAATGTCTTGATTATTAAGAACGGGTACTTTTTGTACCCATTTTTGCCAACGGGATGGTAAATAATAAAACAATGTGTTCAAACATATATTGTGCTGCTAATGATCCTCACCTCCCAAAATAAAACATAAGTATGCAAAACATTTAACGTTGCTGTCAAATTATTATTTAAAAATGACTCGCATAACAGGGTGGAAGACCATAACAGAGGATGAGTTTTCCGTCACTGTCCCTGCATGATTTGCCATCAAAATGTGTGGCACTGACTGCACCTATATAACATGGTTATATATATATATATATATATATATATATATATATATATATATATATATATATATATAATTATATATATATATATATATATATATATAGAATTTGCAATATACACTAAATACGATTTATTCTATTAGAATTTCCACCCTGTATAGATCTAACTAACAGGGTGGAAAATTAAGATAAGTTAGCCGTAGCTCTTTAAGGGATCAACATTTAGCTAGCTAACTTTCTACAGATAAACAGAACTTCTATAACTGTCAGATAAGGTTTTAACTTTTTTTTTTTTTGACCGGACAAACATTCTTAATAACAGAACCTAACAGAGTGGAAGTTGACTTTATGAGTGGGACAAGCAGGATGACATTTCAAAAACTAGAAAAAAAGGTAGAGGTGAGTTGAAGTTTACTTAATTTTGTATGGTTGAATTCCAGCAGGAAAAATAAGTGATTTAATTTCTTGAAAATTTCCTCAATGGAATTGTGGTCTTTTTTTGGAAGTCGAGAAATGCATACTAACAGGTTGGAATATGACTTCAGGGACGCAGTAAATGAAGACGATTGTAAAAAAAAAAAAAACTGTAGTTTCACATGATTTATATGTATAACTAGAGGTAGTTTAGCCTATTCTATAACATAATCTAAAAATATTGAGATTGATCATTTCATGGTTTATAGTTCTTGTGGAAGTTGATTACTTTGCACGGAGGACATGATAAAATTGAATGCATATATCATTAAAAAGGTGTGTAAAATACAAAATGGTATTTTTATTATCTATTATATCTTTTTAAGTGATGAAGACCTAAATGTATAATTTAAGCCATTTCTTATAAATATGACTCATTTTCTATAAAATGAGTAAGTAAATCATAAAGACAGAAAAGTCACTGTATAACAGGAACGACCCAAATGTTATTATGGATTGGGTTAGAGTTAACTCTTTTAAATGGAAGATTGTCTAAATGTTGTTGTTTTAAGGTGGAAGATCCTATTGATGGTGATGATACAGCGCTCAATGGGATTCGTCTTTACTGTACCGATCGGTCCGAAGAAGATTCATCCTCAAATGGCGTCACCTCGATTGAGTCCCACATAGGATAGTAATGGACTTAATACAATTGTTCATCTAAGTGTTTAAGCTAGATAAGTAAATTTGAAGATTTACTTTAATCGAGAAACCTCTTTGTGTCTTCAGCTGGGGTGAGTGGAAAGCTGTCAAAAATTGTCCTAAAGGATTATTGAAAGAGTTCAAGCTGAGAGTCGAATTTGGACTAATAATAGGAGATGACACAGCCGCAAACAACATCAGGTGAGCATGTGGTGCTATAAGTCAACCTGGTTTTATTTTGCTCTTTAACGACGGTTTCCCTCATGCGAACGGTTCATGTTTGTGTTTTTAGGGGCCAAGCCAGGCCCGTCGCGACAAGGCAGGCAAACCAAGCAATTGTTTGGGGCCCCGAGCTGGCCTGGTGCCCCACACTGTTAGACATTTAGAAGAGATTTTACAGTAACTTACTGGCAACACTGTTGCCAGTAAGTTACTGTATTTGAGATTTACAGTACAATAACCGCATTTCAGTTTACAGTAACTACATGTTACTGTAATTATATAATACAGTAACATTACTGTAAACCTTGGTTAACAGTGCATTAATCCTAATCCTATTCAATCATTAATTCTTACTGAATTACATTAATTCTTACATTAATTTATCCTACAGAAGTTCTAACATTTAATCCAAACAGACACAATTATTATTAAATATAAAATTCTTTATTTAAAACATTGCAAGTGCTTTAACTTAAACATGTACATGTGTGGAAAAAGTTCACTTTAAAACATCCTAGAATCAAATCTTATTTTCAGAAAATCATGTATAAAAGCAATCAGAGTGCATTCTATGTCACTTATTTTACATTTTATTTACATTTATGCATTTGACAGACGCGTTTATCCAAAGCGTCTTGCATTGCATTCAAGATACACATTTTACATTTTGTCAGTTCTTGTTTTCCCTGGGAATTGAACCCATGACCTTGGCGTTACTAGCGCCACACTCTATTGTTTGAGCTACAATTTTAAAAACTCTGCAGAAAATAGTTGAAGAATACTTTAACTTTGGTGCAAAATACTCATACACATGAATAAAATATAAACACAAAAAGCAAATGAATTCTGAAAGTATACACAAGTTTCATGTCTGTCCCGATCTGTGCCATCTTGCACATTTGATGATTTCAAACAGGAACCAGGATTCTGCTCCATTATGGCAAGAAGAAGTCCCTCTAGATAAGAATTATATAAAGTTAGTCATACAATTTGAGTATACACAAACTTTTTACACTGTTGGAATTGAATCATTATTAAAATAATAATCCCATTACAATTCATCATAATGGTAAAATAGTATATTATGCACAGTTAACACTTTGAGGTACACCTAGCTAAACGTATGCTGTCTAGTCTAATCCAGTCCTGCAATGGCTTCATGAAGATGTGAAATGAAATGTTCAGTTTTTGTTTTAGTTGGTGATTCAATGCTATGAATATTTTGAAGAATGTCCTTTGTAGTGATGCTGAACCTGACTGCATATTACAGAGAGGTGTTTCTGTTATTTAGCTTAACAAAATTGATATAAAGTATCAAAGAAAACTGTCAGTACATAATAGTAGCAGCACAAACTACATGCTCCAAAAAAAGTCATATTCCTGAATCACCTCAACACGATTTCACAAACTATTTAATCAAAAACAATGTAACCTTTTATTGCAGGATGGATTACATGTATACTGCATTAGCTTTAGTTAGGTATCCTCAAACTTAATGCTGCATTCACACGGGGCGCCAACGTTAACGCTTCTCATTTACTTTGACTTTTTTAACCGGCATGACGCCCTGTGTGAATGCAGCGCAAGTGTCTGTGTACATTACAGATCCTATTAAAAAAGTGTCTCACCTAGTCCAAGTTTTTCCATTCAAACTCCATTAGGTGGCGAAGGTAGGATGACACTCTGTTGTTGATTACAGTTGTCTTCCTGTTCACAACTTCTCTAGTCTTCCGACTCACTCCAGTTTTGGTGGTGCATCTTGTTCCCTCCTTAAGAGAAAATAAAGTGAGAGAATAAAGATATTTTAAATTTCATCACCCTTTGTGCCTTTGCTTTAAATGTTTTTGGTAACACTTTAGAATAATGGTCCGTCATTAAACGGATAGTTCACCTAAAAAAAAAATAAAAAAGTAAAAAAGTAAATTCTGTCATTTACTCGCCCTCAAGTTGTTCTAAACCTTTTAAAGAATGTTTGTAGCCAAACAATTGAGGCACCATTCAGTTCCATAGTAGAAAAAAATTACTATAGAAGTGAATGGTGCCTCAATCTGTTAGGTTACAAACATTCTTCATCTTCTTTTGTGTTCAGAAGAACAAAGAAATGTATTCAGGTTTAGAACAACATGAGCAACATTATTCTAAAGTTTTGCCATGTTTTTTTCATGAATTATTTCATCTGTCAAAATCATCCAAAAATTGTCCAGGACTGCTTAAATTCCAGAAAATAAAATTATATTCTGTCAATCCTGGACAAACAGTTTTGGATTATTTTAGTATAACGTTAATATAATTTATGAAAAAATGGCTAGTTACAGCTAAAAAGAAGTGGAAAAACTAAATCATTTTGTGATTCAGTTAAACAGACCTGACTAAAACATACAAGAAAAACATAACGTAAAAAAAGTAACGTTACTTACCGTTGTATGAGTTCCAGTGTCACACAGCACAGGCAGGCTCCAGGTATTCTTATCTAAAATGTAAAATAAATCATGTCAATCCAAATGTAAAATTTGATAAAGAAACAAAAAAGACCTTGTTTTTTTTCTCCAGTGACCAACGTTAACTACACGCTGACAGATAATATCTCATTAGCCAAGTTACTTGACTTTATGTTAATGTAATCTTTGCTTGTTAACGACGTTATTTTCGCAACTAAGTTAGCGGCCAATGTTAATTTACCAACTAACTTCGTCCTAATGTAAGCTTAAATGCTCAATAAACAAAATCTTCATTTTATTGGTAAGGTTTATTCAATTCCATGTCAAGTCTTTTTAAAAATAAAACGTTAACGTTACCTCAGTTTTTAGCACCAAAGCTGAAGCAAATGATAACCTAACGTTATCAGTATTGTCCGTGCCGTGAGCTCTCTCCTCGGCTCGGGCAAAACTTACGACGCTGCACTGGTTCCTAATCTAATTCAATAAACTCCTTTTTTTAAATAAAACATTAGGTTTACCTCAGTTTTTAGCACCAAAGCTTAAGCAAATGATAACCTAACGTTATCTAAAGTATGTTGTCCGTGCCGTGCCCGTGAGCTCTCTCCTCGGGCAAAACTTACGACGCTGCACTAGTTCCTAATCTAATTCAATAAACTCATATTTAAAAAATTAAACATTAGGTTTAAGTTACCTCAGTTTTATCACCAATGCTGACAAGCTAAAATTGGGGTGCAGACAACCGCGGCTAGTTCAAATCACACTTACCTTGCTTGTTTGCCGTTCTCAAGGGGATGAAAAAAATCTTCGCAAGGTGTCCGGACACAGCTCATAATGTTCTCTGGAACCGTGAGCTCTCTTCTCTCGGGTGAAACTTTCAACGCTGCACTGATGGTTCCTAATATAAATCTAAAACAAATCCTGTCGATCCCAATTGTGCCAAAGAGGCCGTTGTGGTAAATGCAGTATTATACTTTTTTTTTTTTTTTTTTAAATACTAGGAAATCACTGTATTTGGTGTCTAACGTCACAGAAAATTCCCATGATGCAACGGGAATTACAGTTATTTACTGTAAAGAGAATTTACAGTATTATACTGGGTGATATATAGTAGGTAAATAATTGTACAAATTACAGAAATGTCTAACAGTGCAAGACAGCGACAGGTTAAGAATAAAATGAAACGACAAACTGTGTGAGCGCCCCATTGATAGTCAATGCAGTAAAGTGCAATGACACTGTTATCGGGATCCCCCTTAAGGGGCCCTCTCTCAGTAGTCGCTGACAGCAGCCAGACAACCACGCGATCTCTGCTGCGGCAAAATACAAAGCATCCTCGGATTTGAAGCGGAATTTTATGCTTCAGGAAGCCAGAAAAGAAAATAGAGAAAGGAAGAGGAGGATAAGAAAAAAACAAGATAGTGGTATGTGATAAATTACACTGGATAAAATGGCTCTACTTGTCTTGTACAAAAATGGTGTAAGTTTGCAGTATAGGCTAGCAAAAATATGTTTATGTAAGCTATCGTTACCTGCCTGACGGCAAATGCTGCTTGTAACGAACAGTTTTTTTTTTTTTTCGAACAGACGAAATTACATGAGATTGCTATAGCTTTGTAATAGGTTTTGATGAAAGTGGCATAGCATGCTATACTAACTATTATTTATGCTATGCATAAATAACCTGGAATAGTTAATATAGCATGCTATATTAACAATTATTATAAACATTGTTTAACCAGAAAGAGGCAGAGGAACATTATTTTTTTCATAGCTTATCTTAGTGTGCTAGTGTCGGGATATACGGTAGTGACAGTTTGCAAATATGACATTATTTTTATAAGTTACCAATGGATCTTGAACAATTACTTTATTCTGTGGCAATTTTTACACTGTTACATTTTGAAGTACAGTATCAGGACAACCACATGTTTTACTGGTACTGTTTATTAACTATTTATCATGGTACTATAGTCATCTGTTGCAACTTTATAATAACCATCTAGATAATGTTTATAGACAGTTTACAAACCAACTAGTAACCCTTAAGTATTCCCAAAGTGTTAGGAATATCTGGTCCGTCTATCTATGTAATGTTTATAGATGTTTTAAAAATGGTTAAAGGTTTACAAATTTTTTTTTTAATGATACAGTGGTGTTTTTTGCAAATGTTTTCAAATTTTATGGACCGTATATGCAACAACAGTATTTGCACTGTCTCCATGTCCATTTTGCTTGGGGCCCCCAAATTTCTTCAAACGGCTCTGGGCCAAGCACCGAAGGTGCAAAGGCACCTATTGAAACCGTTAGCGTTCTCTTCTTCTTCCGCCATGGGAGTCTATGGCAGCCCATAGAACCGTTTGCGGGAGAGTTATGAAATTTGGCACACTCATAGAGGACAGTCTGAAGTGTCAACATGGCAAATTTGGAGTCTCTAACTCAATCCCTCTAGCGCCACCACCTGTCCAAAATTTGACTGTGTATGCTAATAACTTTTGAACCATAAGGGCTAGAAACAAAATTCTTTTTTCCTCTGATTCCTTGGCTCAAGACGATTCGATTGCATTTCCGTCATGAAAATTTTCCCGAATTTTGAATTTTCCGAAAAACCTACTTTTGCGAACTTGTTCTAGACGGTTCATCCGATTTGCACGAAAATTGATCCAGATCATTTTCAGACCATGCTAACAAAACATGGAATTCAAGTTGATTCGTCAAATAGTTTTCGATAAACACACAAACAAATGTTATGTATCGCTTGTCAAAATAGACTTAAGGCAATATCTTCACTACGCTTTATCTTCTTCAAACCAAACTTGGTACATGTCATCACAAGCATGACCTGAGGCAACATGCAGCGTATTGGCGCAGCGCCACCTACTGGTCCGGAGATATGAAAAATGGCTCTTTTTGCTTATAACTTCTGAACTGTTTGTCCAAAAATCATAAGTCTTGTTAGATTCAGGACATCATGCCGAGTCTTGATACCCAATTTTACCATATCGGTCATTTTGGCCCTCGGCCATTTTGAATTGTGCCAAAATGCTGTGTTTTATCAACGCATGAATGGATTGTTACAAAACTCTGTATGGGTCATCAGCACAATGCCCTGAAGGATCCTGAGAAGTTTCGAAACAGCGCCACCCAGTGGAGAACTTAGCTTATAGTGGAACTTATAACTTTGTGTGAGTGACTTATTTTCATGGGAGTAGGTTTTTTTTTTTTTTTTGTCTCCTGAATTCTTGCCGAGTCCAATACCAGATTTGGCAGGTTTCGGTCTATGGTTTGTGCAGCGCTGCAATTTAGCGCTTAAAAAAAAATTTAGCTGATATCTTTGAAACCGGTAGTCCGATCGAGACGAAACCAGCGTCAGAAGTTCGGAAACATAGGTCGATAGCTGAAAGCTAATGCCCAAATGTCAAAATATTGATAGTAAGGGGGAGTAAAATCCAATCAAAGTCAGGTGTCAGTGATTTTTTTTTTCATGTGATCACGTTACTGATATTCTATCCAACAGCACAATTAGGCTACATTTTATCATTGTCACATTTAAATTTTCTCCAGGTTCAAATGCAGTGACGGTACTGTGCTGGAGGGTGACGGCACAACCTGGGGTGACTGGGGCGGGTGGAGCTCAACGTGTGAGGGAAGAGGAATCTGCGGCATCAACACGCGGATAGAAGAGCCACAGGGAGATGGAGATGACACCGCTCTCAATAACGTTCACATGTACTGCTGTGATTAAGGTGATGTGAGTCTCAATCAAACACTCGGACTGACACACACTACAGATCAACTAAATCTGTTTTCTCTTTCAGGTGTATGAGGACAAGAACAGCAAGAAGATCAAATGAATTGTAGTAATTGATAATCATACTATGATAAACTAACATGAACCATGTCATTCAACAGTAAATCTAATGCACAGTCAGCCGGTCATTATCACAAAACAAAGCCTAACTGGACGATCAGGTCATTTACTGGACATCCCGCTTATTATTGGAGTAAAGACTCCTGAACTTCTGCTGTCAGTCAAAACTGGTGCCAAATATCAGCATTAAAGTCTTTCTAAACAGTGCCTTGTTGTAGTTTCATTATTTTGTACATCAGTAGTGCACGTGGCAGATGGTTCGATCTAAAGCCACTTCTATTGCATTCAAAGTAATTGTCTTATCCGTTCATGCATTACCTGGGAATGACCAGCATACTCTACATAAACAGCATTCAAGTGTGATATTGACTCCTGTATACCCTCAACGTTTTTCCTTTTATAACTAACTTTTATACATTGGGGTGTAATTAATTTAGCTAAAATGGCTCCATGCCAATTCTGAATTTGACGCAACACAAATTCAAACCTCATAGGCCTACACTAAACAAACAAACACTGGGTTAAAAATAGCCCAATTTGGGTGAATCTAGGACGGAACACCATGTTTAGCCTAATGTTACCCGGCAAATCGGGTTTATTTTTATTTTTTTTATCCTATTACAGCCTACGGGTTTATTTCGTACTTCATTCATTAATGTCTACAGAGGAACTTAAATCTCTAAACTTAAAAAATAAAATACTCCACAACCACTGACTTGCTGGTATTCACTTATTCGTTATTTGATAATATACAGTATAGCATGTTATAGGGGAGAGCGGGGCTCAACCTAACGCTTTTTGACTGTGTCAGTTTGTGTAAATCCACTTGGGGTTGAGAGTATTTATTTTATCCCACATTAATGTCACACATGTCTAGTACAATTATGTGGTTTTGATTCATTAATACAGTGTATACTTTCTTTTTTTTTCTTGGTTTACCCTGAAATAATGGAAGTGAAATGTGACAACATGCCCCATAGGTGGGGTACATTGTAACATGTTAGGGGGCACATTGTAACATGACCAAATAACAGCTTAATGTTACCTGACATGATCAAAAAATTATCTGGGACAAAATATTTTGTCAATAAAATACAACTAACTTTTTAAAATATAATAATGTCGTTTTTTAATAATTAAAAATATACTAATTTGAGTTTGACGACAAACACATCGCTAAATACAGCTAAACAGCCTATTTAAAACCATAATGAATCATTTTTGAACGTTAACTCTCAGTCATTATTTCACTTTTTTCATGGTTTCTCAAAAGAATTCATAAAAGTATAGAATATAATGGGATATTTCTAATAGGAGCTCATTGTAACGCAGTGTTACAACGCACCCACGGGCGTCGGAACCATTGTATATGGGTGGGACAAGACCCACCCACTTTTTACGATCAATGATATTGGACCCACTCACTTTTATCGTCTCTAACATTCAGCACATGTCTGTTTACCTACCCCTAATCGATAAACACTTATTATTAAACACAAAATAGACGCTTTATTTCCACTTTTCTAATATATTCTTAATTTGTATTGAAAATAAATGCCTTTCCGATTTGATATGTGATGGGAAAACGGAGAAGATTAATTTCGGCGAAAGCAGGACTCGAACCGCGGGTCGATTTGAGTCAAAACTATGCCGTGCGTCTTACCCCTACACTACTATCGCTCTCAATGATATGGCGATTTACGTAATTTTGTCTTTCCGACCCACACGTTTACCAAGTATAGCTGTATATTTGTACTTAATGTAATTGGCATCTACTCCAGTAAAAAAATTCTGAGGACCCACCCCAGCAAGCAATAGCCGTCATTTCACCGTCTAGGCTAACTAGACCCGATATAGTCCGGCTATGAGTAGCCCACTTTTAGCCAAAATAACCTTGAATTTGGTTACATGTAATTTTTGCCCAAATAACTTGTGAGATGTATGATATTCCATCATGTAAGCAAACTCAACCATGATTACAAGGTGTTTGGTTTCATTTCTTTAACATGTTCTATGCGTAGGCTGTGCGTTGCCACGATTTAGCCCCTATACAGACCGGCTATTTGTAGCCCACTTTTAGTCAAAAGACAAAACTGATTAATTGTAGTTTTTGGCAATATAGCGCATGATATTGTTGATATCCCATCATGTTCGCAATGTCAATAATATCTGCAAGATGTGTCATTTCATGACATGGTCTATCTGTAGCCACGATTTAGCTCTGAATTGGACGGGCTACGTGTAGTCTGCTTTGAGCCCACCCATTTGTAAACATTTGAATTAGTATTAGCTTTGCTGTCCCGCATAACATTCACTTAAATTGTAAGACAGACAAATAATTTCGTATTTATTACTGGTCTCTCTACCATTTTAAGTTAAATACAAAATGCAATTACAACTCTCAACCGCTAGATGGCAACCGTATCCTGTACTACTGGCAAACGGCAGCTATCGCGAAAAACATTTCTGTCGTGTCAGTTTGATGGGGGGTTTTTTACACCAAAGGAGGAGAACAACAACGGGCAACAGCAAACGTTAAAGGACATTCTTTGGCCTTGTAAGTATCTGTTTTTTTTTTCCGTTTTGACGTGTTCATTGAGTACATTATTTGTTATCATGTGTAGGAACCGTGAGATTTTAGCTAGTAATTGTAGTATATAAGCCATGTCGTGGTTAGCTTAACATGCTACATGTACCTTGTAGGTACCTCCAAGGGGATAAACATGAAACATGTGCAACCTATTATAATTTGTTATGAAAGCCACAAATATAATTTTACTCTTTGGATCATTATATGAAAATATGTGTTTTTAACTTGGCAAGGCAAATTTGTATAGCACAAGCCAAAAGTGCTTTACATAAAACATAAAATCAACATTGGGTAATGTAAAAAACAATATAAGAAGACATTTAAAAACACTTTAAAATAGTTCAATGGAAAATAAAAACATGATAAAACAGGAGAGTAAACGTTACAGTGGAGTGTAAGAAATGTATCATCATTATTCCTTTTCCAGTTAATAAAAGGCAGCGGCAAACAGTAAAGTCTTAAACCTTTATTTTAAATAATTAAGAGTTGCTGCAGAACTGCAGTTTTCTGTGAGTTTATTCCAGATAAATTGTGCAAAAAAAAAAAAAAAAACTGAATTCTGCTTCTCCATGTTTAGTTTTGACTCTGGGTACAGAAAGACCTGTTCCAGATGACCTGAGAGGATGGTTCATAATGCAGCCGAAGATCAGAAATGTACTTTGACCTTAAACCATTCAATGCTTTAAAAACCAGCAATAGTATTTTAAAATAAATTCTTTGACAGACTGGAAGCCAGTGTAAAAACCTCAGAACTAGAGTGATGTGATCCACTTTCTTGGATTTAAAGACAATAGGTTGATTGAAAATTATCCAGCAATCAGTCAACAAAGCACAACAATAAATATACAGAACACTTACATGCACAGCACATTGCACACAGACAGCAATAAAATCAGCTTTCCCAATTGTCTATCTCGTTGTGTTAATGCAACTTGGTGGCTAAAACATGTTTTAAACCCAAAAATGAAAATTCTGTCATTTACTCACCTTCAAGTTGTTTCTTTCGTCTGTTGAACACAAAATATATTTTGATGAATGTGGGTAATCAAACGTATTTATTTTCCTACTATGAAAGTCAATGGCTATCAAATGTCTGGTTACCAACATTCTTCAAAATATATATATATATTTGTGCGTGTTCAACAGAGGAAAGAAACCCATGCAGGTTTTAAACAACTTGGGGTGAGAAAAGGATGGCTCTCTCTTTAAACATGCCACACACATGTATCTAAAGAGAATTACTTCGTCACAATTACTGTAAATAAAGTAAAACATTATGATGTCAACAACGCTTTTCTTGTGCAATATTTTGCAGATGCCGTGATGACCGACTTCCCAGCGGCAACAGAGTTTGGGTTAAGGAATGCAATAAAGCCAACAATGATGTTTTATAAACCAACAAAAGGGTTAACTTCATATTTTGTCATTCTTTATATTTTTTTTAACTATTTTACGTTGTTAATATTCCATATTTCTTATCCTAATTTTATATTTAATTGTATTTTTAACATTTTATTTGGTCATTTTTATGTTTTGATCTTTTTGTATTATCTTAAGTTGTCTATGTTGTTTATGTTCTTTTTCTAAATAAAACTTTATATTTAATTTGGATGGATTGTTATTTATGAAAACCTGTTATATTTGAGTGAAAAGAATCCTTTAGCCATGTTGTTGTCTTTTAGATGTATATGTACTAGTAGTCACTAGTCATTCGTTGGCCGTCTAATTGATGACTAGTCTATTCTTGGGCTATGATTAGACGTCTATTAGATTTTCACTGACAGCCCAAATTCAGCCTTGTTTTAGCCTAGACCCATATTTGCTGTCTATTAGACGTATATATGTAGTCGTTCAATAGCCGTCTAAACTTGGGCTATGATTAGACGTCTATTTTTGGGCTATGATTAGACGTCTATTAGATTTTCACTGACAGCCCAAATTTAGCCTTGTTTTAGCCTAGACGTCTGGGCTGTGTTTTGACGGCTATTAGACGTCTTTTAGACGTAAAATTGCTTGCTGGGACCCACATTTTTTTTTGCTTCCGACGCCCATGAACGCACCCCATCTGCACAACTGGGATTTAAACCGCTGCTCGTGTCTTCTGCTGGTTAGATATAAGATTATAATATCAGATATATCTTATTTTAAATAAACACAAAAAATAGAGATGGAAAATTATTCTTGGGTAAGAAATACACTTTCGCTATGGTTAAATAAACATTCAGTAATATCTTCCAACGATTTTTTAATTTTGGCGCAATTTTTTCATAAAATAATGTTGATATGGCAACTAGTAAATACACTGAGTTTCGTCATTCTGGCACGTGTGGAAAGTGTTAAACCATGCGTGATACATGTAACCCAGCGACAGGTTTGTGCCCCGCGCTCCCTAGTCACATTGCCTATAGCTTTAAGCTCGTTTAACAAACAAGTAAAAATGAAAAGTAATTCGAGTGTAATCGAGCTTTCTCCGTCTTATTTCCATCGTAACAGCGCTGATCTCGTGCCGGAGTTTGTGTCCGCCGCCTTGCAATGAAGATAAATGCAGGGTTTCTGTGGGTCTTAAAGTCTTAATTTAACCTTAACACGATTTAATAAGGCCATAATGCCTTAAACTGAAGCAGAAGGTCTCAAATAATGTCTACACTAATATGTTTTCGTTTGAAAATGCATCTCTTTCTCTCCGTTTTGGCCTTCCGTCCACACTGAGACGGTGTTTTTAGTCATCGAAAATTTATCTTTTTGAAAACTCTCTCCAAAGTGGATATATTGAAAACTATTACGCATATTTAGTTGTGTATACCAGGGTGATTGTCCAACTACAGGCACTTTTGTGTCCTTGGCCTTTTTTTGTAAATAAATAAATACATTGTCATTATGAATTTCATCTTAACCACCAAATCTTGCCCCTGTTTTCTTTTAAAAATGCTTTTGCAAGGCTGTTTATTGGCAGATTTTCCAGTTTTATGCTTGTCCCCAACCCAGACTGGCCCTCTTTGAATGTTAAAAATGTATATTAAAGGATCGATTTAAAAATATGTTTAACATGTTTGTCTTCAGGACAAATACAATATCATACCATCGAAATTCCATACACAAAAAGGTTCTATATGGCACCAAAAATGGTTCTTGGCTCGTAATCATAGGGGAACCTTTTTTAGTGCTTTATAGCACCAATTTTGGTGCTTCAGTGGTTCTTCAGAGGTAGCTACTATATAGGACCTTAGTCAAAGAATCGGTGAAAATATTGTGTTTATATTTATTATGAGAACACATGTTAAGTCCAAAGTAGCTAAGCATGACATGAGGGTGTGCTAATATTGCCAAAAAACTGCTCAAATGTAATTGCCACCTCTGAGAAATTACAGGCGTAGCCAGGGCCGGCTCTAGCTCTTTGGTTGCCCTAGGCGAGATTGAGTTTTGTGCCCCCCCCCCCCTTAATTGTTAAGCCCACCGGCAACTATAGTTGCCAGTGTATAGTTGTCATTTTCCTTCTGTAAGTATTTTTCTAGATATTATCCATGTTTTATATCTTAATGACACACAAGCAGACAACCAAATAAAGGATTTCAAAATATTAACTTCCTTCCTGTCACATGAGACTGCCAACTTCCTACCCCTACTTCCAGGGAGCACAACGAGGGCAAACCCTCCCAAAGAAAGGTAATTTTCATGTTACTAATAAGTATTTTTTGTTGACATATATATATCAACATAATCATGAAGGTCTCTAGAATCATCCAAACAAAACACATCTTACAACAGATCTATAGTTTTTAGTATACTTAGTCAAACATAATAAATTTGATTATGAATAAAAATTGATCTGTTGAAAGCAGTTCTTTTGAGTTAGATGCTAAATGTTCTCCTCTTATTCATATTTGACATTGAAGGGGTGCATACAACATATTTGCCCACCGGCAACTATAGTTGCCACAGATTCAAATATGATTTTCAAGAAAAAATACAAAAACCTGGGGAAAATAAATGCAGAACATGCCATTCAGAAAAAATTGGGCACAAATGTGTTAAGTATTTATAAAAACTATAGAAACAAAAATGCTCCTATTGTTACTCCAAGACTTAAAAAGCTAATTATGACTTAAATAATACACTCTAATAAATTGCACATACAAAAATGCTACAAAGAACGTTGGAGGATATTTAACAAATTATGACTCAAACTATGGATGAACAAACAAAAATGCTTTTATAGTCACTCCAACACTTAATCAAGAAAATTAAGACTTGAAGGATCAACTGCAATAAATTGTTCATACACAAATGCTAGAAAGAATGTTCAAGGATATTTACCAAATATTAACTCCAAAAACTGTGCAAAAACTCTCTTAAGCACCTGTAAAGACACTTAAGCAAATTATGACCCATAAACTGGATTAACTATACCCTCTACAAACAAAAGTGCTATTATGGATACACTGTACTTACCACTACAAAATTAAAATATATAAGTTCTTGTAGCTCTATCCCTATCTTAAATAAAAAAAGATGAACAGTTGTTTCTGGCATTTCTATTCACCTTGAAAATTGACGCAGCATTAAAATTTGGCTCGTCTGGATTTCCTTATTGTCAGTGAAATGCGTAGTAATATGTAACTAAGTTAGATAACTAGCTAGCTAGTGATAGCTTAGTGACAGCAATAAAACGTCCAATGCCGTCCAATATTAGTTGATAATATCGATAATACGAAGTAAATTTATTTCGTTTGACACCTTTATGGCTGAGATGAGAAGACTTACCTCTATACTGGGCTTTCTTTTGATCGTCTGCCTTTCTCTTTTTCCGTCCCTGTGTACTCGAGGGTTTAGACCGCTTAATTTTTGAAGAACTCGCCAATGCTGAGCACTTGCCTGACATAACGCCTGTGCTAGACAATATTCACTTTCAATTCAATCTAATAATCAGGTTAAGTAATTAAACGTGCGGCTGAGGGGGCGCCCAAGGATGATCATGTTTAATAAACAGTATGTTTTATTTCGCTTGTTTTAATTCTATGCTTAATGGGAAGTAAGTTTAAGGGCGCCACTAGAGGGCGCCTGGCTGCGCCCCCAACACATTTGTCGCCCTAGGCAACCGCCTAGCTCGCCTATAGCAAACGCCGGCCCTGGGCGTAGCTTTGGACATGATATAGGCTATACCGTTTTTGTGTGCTATTTGCGTGTTCTCACGACATATTTGTGCTTTTGGACGGAGAACTTAATATATCACCATTCCAGTATACTCTATATTTATTTGAATTTATCTATATTTATATTTAAAATGCCGAAGTCGGTGGCCAAGAAGTCACAGGAATACAGGGACAGAATAAAATAATATGGCTAAGATGATACACTTGTGTGTTTTTAACTGTTCATGATGGTAGCATTTTAATGTTTAATGCACACAACGTGATTGATAAGATTTAAGTAAACAATTAACAGAAACAATCTTTCCACAATAAACCATCATTTCCACAACTTTTCACCACTACACAGTTTAAAAAATAAATAAATAAATAACCAATAATGTGGATCTAAATGTATTTTAAATCAAGGATTAATAGTATTAATAATAAATGCTGTAGGCAAAAATCCCAACTAGTGGCTTTTAGCAACTTTAAATAAAAATGTATTAAGTTCATGAAGTATTAAGATTTATTTTGTTACATGATTAGGTAGCCACTGATGTTGTTGACTGATACATAATCTTATATAATCAGTTTTACAATATTATATTGTAATAAAATACATAAATTGAAATGACATCTTTGAAAGCGCTCTTCAGAAAATTTGTTAAAAATAATATTATTCCATGGAATTCTAAAACCGCAATATAATAAACAATATAATCAGAAATGGACTTTAGGTGTTGCCTGTTTCACCCGCTTCAATCCATGCAGAGCTTTTCAGAAAGTCAGCCGTGCACCATTAATCTATTTCAGAGTGCCAGCATGAGATAAATACAAGGTTTCTGATCAAAACTCACTCTATTGTGACCTTATGCAGATATTATTATACAGGTGCTGGTCATATAATTAGAATATCATCAAAAAGTTTATTTATTTCACTAATTCCATTCAAACAGTGAAACTAGTATATTATATTCATTCATTACACACAGACTGATATATTTCAAATGTTTATTTCTTTTAATTTTGATGATTATAACTGACAACTAAGGAAAATCCCAAATTCAGTATCTCAGAAAATTAGAATATTACTTAAGACCAATACAAAGAAAGGATTTTTAGAAATCTTGGCCAACTGAAAAGTATGAACATGAAAAGTATGAGCATGTCCAGCACTCAATACTTAGTTGGGGCTCCTTTTGCCTGAATTACTGCAGCAATGCGGCGTGGCATGAGGAGATCAGTCTGAGGCACTGCTCAGGTGTTATAAGAGACAAGGTTGCTCTGATAGTGGCCTTCAGCAAAATTTACTTTAATCAGAGAACATAACTTTGGACCACTCAGCAGCAGTCCAGTTCTTTTTGTCTTTAGC
>JARQWZ010002277.1:212500-243834 GCA_033150135.1 Gobio occitaniae | reverse complement strand
TGCCCCTAAACCTACCCATCACACACACACACACACACACACACACTGCCCCTGCCCCTAAACCTACCCATCTCACACACACACACACACACACACACACACACACACACACTGCCCCTGTCCCTAAACCTACCCATCACACACACACACACACAGCCCCTGCCCCTAAACCTACCCATCACACACACACACACACACACTGCCCCTGCCCCTAAACCTACCCATCACACACACACACACACACACACACACACACACACACACACACACACACACACACTGCCCCTAAACCTACCCATCACACACACACACACACACACTGCCCCTGCACCTACCCATCACACACACACACACACACACACACACACACACACACACACACACACACACACACACACACACACACACACACACACACTGCCCCTAAACCTACCCATCTCACACACACACACACACACACACACACACACACACTGCCCCTGCCCCTAAACCTACCCATCTCACACACACACACACACACACACTGCCCCTGCCCCAAAAACCTACCCATCACACACACACACACACACACACACTGCCCCTAAACCTACCCATCTCACACACACAAACACACACACACACACACACACACACTGCCCCTAAACCTACCCATCACACACACACACACACACACACACACTGCCCCTAAACCTACCCATGACACACACACACACACACACACACTGCCCCTGCCCCTAAACCTACCCATCACTCACACAGACACACACACACACACTGCCCCTAAACCTACCCTTCACACACAGACACACACACACACACACACTGCCCCTAAACCTACCCATCACACACACACAAACACACACACACACACACACACACACACTGCCCCTGCCCCTAAACCTACCCATCTCACACACACACACACACACACACACACACACACACACACTGCCCCTGCCCCTAAACCTACCCATCACAAACACACACACAAACACACACTGCCCCTAAACCTACCCATCACACACACACACACACACACACACTGCCCCTGCCCCTAAACCTACCCATCTCACACACACACACACACACACACACACACACTGCCCCTGTCCCTAAACCTACCCATCACACAAACACACACACACACACACACACACACACACAGCCCCTGCCCCTAAACCTACCCATCACACACACACACACACACACACACACACACACACTGCCCCTGCCCCTAAACCTACCCATCTCACACACACACACACACACACACACACACACACACACACACACACACACACACAGCCCCTAAACCTACCCATCACACACACACACACACACACACACACACTGCCCCTGCCCCTAAACCTACCCATCTCACACACACACACACACACACACACTGCCCCTGTCCCTAAACCTACCCATCACACACACACACACACAGCCCCTGCCCCTAAACCTACCCATCACACACACACACACACACACTGCCCCTGCCCCTAAACCTACCCATCACACACACACACACACACACACACACACACACACACACACACACACACACACACACACACACACACACACACTGCCCCTGCCCCTAAACCTACCCATCACAAACACACACACACACACACACACACACACTGCCCCTAAACCTACCCATCACACACACACACACACACACACACACACACTGCCCCTGCCCCTAAACCTACCCATCTCACACACACACACACACACACACACACACACACTGCCCCTGTCCCTAAACCTACCCATCACACACACACACACACAGCCCCTGCCCCTAAACCTACCCATCACACACACACACACACACACACACACTGCCCCTGCCCCTAAACCTACCCATCACACACACACACACACACACACACACACACACACACACACACACACACACACACACACACACACTGCCCCTAAACCTACCCATCACACACACACACACACACACTGCCCCTGCACCTACCCATCACACACACACACACACACACACACACACACACACACACACACACACACACACACACACACTGCCCCTAAACCTACCCATCTCACACACACACACACACACACACACACACTGCCCCTGCCCCTAAACCTACCCATCTCACACACACACACACACACACACTGCCCCTGCCCCTAAACCTACCCATCACACACACACACACACACACACTGCCCCTAAACCTACCCATCTCACACACACAAACACACACACACACACACACACACACACACACACACACTGCCCCTAAACCTACCCATCTCACACACACACACACACACACACACACACACACACACACACTGCCCCTAAACCTACCCATCTCACACACACACACACACACACACACACTGCCCCTGCCCCTAAACCTACCCATCTCACACACACACACACACACACACTGCCCCTGCCCCTAAACCTACCCATCACACACACACACACACACACACACTGCCCCTAAACCTACCCATCACACACACACACACACACACACACACTGCCCCTAAACCTACCCATGACACACACACACACACACACACTGCCCCTGCCCCTAAACCTACCCATCACTCACACAGACACACACACACACACTGCCCCTAAACCTACCCTTCACACACAGACACACACACACACACACACTGCCCCTAAACCTACCCATCACACACACACAAACACACACACACACACACACACTGCCCCTGCCCCTAAACCTACCCATCTCACACACACACACACACACACACACACTGCCCCTGCCCCTAAACCTACCCATCACAAACACACACACAAACACACACTGCCCCTAAACCTACCCATCACACACACACACACACACACACACACACACACACACTGCCCCTGCCTCTAAACCTACCCATCTCACACACACACACACACACACACACACACTGCCCCTGTCCCTAAACCTACCCATCACACAAACACACACACACACACACACACACACACACAGCCCCTGCCCCTAAACCTACCCATCACACACACACACACACACACACACACACACTGCCCCTGCCCCTAAACCTACCCATCTCACACACACACACACACACACTGCCCCTGCCCCTAAACCTACCCATCTCACACACACACACACTGCCCCTGCCCCTAAACCTACCCATCACACACACACACACACACCGCCCCTGCCCCTAAACCTACCCATCACACACACACACACACTGCCCCTGCCCCTAAACCTACCCATCTCACACACACAAACGCACACACACACACTGCCGCTGCCCCTAAACCTACCCATCACACACACACACACACACACACTGCCCCTAAACCTACCCATGACACACACACACACACACACACACTGCCCCTGCCCTTAAACCTACCCATCACTCACACACACACACACACACACACACACACACACACACACACACACACACACACACACTGCCCCTAAACCTACCCATGACACACACACACACACACTGCCCCTAAACCTACCCATCACTCACACACACACACACACACACACACACACACACACACTGCCCCTGCCCCTAAACCTACCCATCTCACACACACACACACACACACACACACACACACACACACACACACACTGCCCCTGCCCCTAAACCTACCCATCACAAACACACACACACACACACACACACTGCCTCTAAACCTACCCATCACACACACACACACACACACACACACTGCCCCTGCCCCTAAACCTACCCATCTCACACACACACACACACACACACACACACACACACACACACACACACACACACTGCCCCTAAACCTACCCATCTCACACACACACACACACACACACACTGCCCCTGCCCCTAAACCTACCCATCACACACACACACACACACACACACACACACACACACTGCCCCTAAACCTACCCATCTCACACACACACACACACACACACACACTGCCCCTAAACCTACCCATCACACACGCACACACACTACCCCTGCCCCTAAACCTACCCATCACACACACACACTGCCCCTGCCCCTAAACCTACCCATCTCACACACACAAACACACACACACACACTGCCCCTGCCCCTAAACCTACCCATCACACACACACACACACACACACACACACTGCCCCTAAACCTAGCCCTCACAGGAGACTGTGCAGTTCACTTTCTGTGAAAAAAAACTTGTTCTGTATGATTTATAAGCATTTTGAAAAGTGAGGGAACGTCCTCATATTTCACCCTCTTTTTGTAATACCTATGTCAAACCCATGTCATTATACACATTTGTGTCCTGATATTTCACAAAAACATGCCCACACACACACACACTGCTCCTAAACCTACCCATCACACACACACACACACACACACACTGCCCCTGCCCCTAAACCTACCCATCTCACACACACACACACACACACACTGCCCCTGCCCCTGCCCCTAAACCTACCCATCACAAACACACACACACACACACACACTGCCCCTAAACCTACCCATCACACACACACACACACACACACACACACACACACACACTGCCCCTGCCCCTAAACCTACCCATCTCACACACACGCACACACACACACACACACACTGCCCCTGCCCCTAAACCTACACATCACACACACACACACACACACACACACACAGACTGTGCAGTTCACTTTCTGTGAAAAAAAACCTCATTCTGTGATTTATAAGCATTTTGAAAAGTGAGGACATGGGGAACGTCCTCATATTTCACCCTCTTTTTGTAATACCCATGTCATTATACACATTTGTGTCCTGATATTTCACAAAAACATGCACACACACACACACACACACACACTCACACACACACACACACACACTTTGCATCTTCGCAAAGTTATAAAATGCTACGTGAGAGTGAAACCTGATTGCTGAACACAGAGGGGCATATTTTCGTTCATATTTTCAGCCTTTTTTCTCTTTCGGCCAAAAACCAAAAACACCATGATGGCCGATAATTTTCAGTGGCCAAAATTTGAGTGCATTCCTAATCAAAATGCTATTATTCCAGTTCTCCACCAGATTTGCTCACACTAGTTCCCGTTAACTCAAACACATGATGTGAGATCTGACTGTAGCCGCCGCTCTTGTTGGTAATTGTTGTGTGTGGAAACGGCTTTTTGCCCAGTTTTCTGTCGGAGGTTTGTTTCATAAATGAGGCCCATTGTGTTCTCTGAATTGTTTTATTTCATTTCCATCACTATTATCTTAGCTAATGCAATGCTGTAACACAAAACACAATTAAATACCTTTCAGTAGCCGATGGCACACCACAATTAAATGGGTATTAAAAAAACTATAATGAAACACCTTTTGTTAGTTGATGGTTTTCTCTCACTGAAGTTTGGTCCGTCTTCTTTTGAGTGGTCACTCTTCACAGACACAGAGCTGGACACATGTGAGCCTGATCTTACACTAATGACACACAGAACAAAAAGATAAAACACGTCACTACAGGAGAAACTTCAGGTTTCATGTTTAATTAAGACCAGTTTAACACAAATTAATTCCTGATCTGAGACCTGAATAACTGATCAAATTAAAACAAATTAAATCTGTGGAGTAAACAAACACTGTTGACCGCAGTAACCAGATGACTAACGTACAGACGAATGTCTGTAAAATACTAAAACTGAAATCTCATCTGGTATCTATATCTATATATAACTGAACGGTGTGCAGTAAATGAGAGGCTGAGAAATAGAAATAGTGTTTAAAATGATTGAGTGAAAACAGTGGCAGTCTTACCTCTGTTCCTCTGAGAGACTCATCTTAGAGAGAGCGTCCTTTCCTCGCTCCTCTGACATTACTGCAGAGAAACTGCCACTGAAAACAGCTCAGCGCTGGGATCTTTGTGTGGCTGAAGACCATCAGATGCTCAGCATGACCTGGACATGACAATGAGTCAGTGAGATTAATATCATGAGAGTTCAGAGGGAGAAATGAGGAGGAAAAATAACAACTAATGACCAATGCTCAGCTAAACAATAAGACAAAGAAAATATACTACAACTATGTCTAATATTATTATATGATTTTATTTATTCAGCACTAGATCACAAACTCTAGTTCATAATTATGGTTAAAATATGAGGATGTTTATGTTGCTTTGTCATGTTTTTGCATTACTTTCTACACAAATGCTCCCAAATATATTTTGAGGTCGCACAGATTAAATTTCTGGAGCATATATGAGCATTTTGTCACCTGATGATCAAAAGCTGAAAACATTCACTGATGCTCAAAATACCACTCCATCACACATTATACCAACTTTCAGTATCAGGGTCAAGGCCATCATCACATCTTTATTCCAGGACATGTGATATATGTTTTAAAAGTTAAACATTTATTTTGTTTAAATGTCAAGTAGTCAAAAGTGGTCTTCATTAAATCCCCATTAAGAACATGCATGTTTATGAACCTTTATGACCTATAAATAATATTGAATGAATGTTTGTTGAGTATCAAAATAGATCATCCGTTTGTATCAATGATCATCATTGAGTGTCATTCAGGATCACAGACACACGGTCAAAGAGCGGTTTATTAGGCCACTGGTTTAGGTTGTGGACATTATTTGATCAGTTTTCAGAGGGATGATGATGATGATGATGAAGATGATGATGATGATGATGATGATGATGTTTTAAATCTGGACAGACGACAGTGAAGGTGTTTCCATGATTTCTACCGCAGTAAAACCGGATATCGAGGGTAAGGCGGATACGACGCATTGACACGGGCCGTTACGCTGGTCAAAATAGAGGATTTCTCTGGATTTAAACATTGTTGGAAACATTTGGGATAAAGTAAGCACACAAGGCAACAAATTATACAACATTGTTCAAGTGGTTTTAGGATATTTTAATCCAAAAATCTTACATATTGTGCCTTTAACTGAAATAAATGCCATTTAATGACGACTGCATGAAAAGTAAAGGCTAGTATTAAAAACATTATAAACTACTACGAAAAGAAATCAGGGCCGTAGGGCCCAAATTTGAGTGAGTTAGGGGGTTCAGGGCTCCCCGAGAAAATCAGATTTCTCTGATCTTCGATGTGCATTTGAAAAGAATAATAATATCTTTAAAAGCATGTGAGATTACCTGCTCTCTCCTCGTCTCCATCACTCTTTCTCTTTCTCTCAGTCTCTTCTCTTGCTCTGTCTCTTCCCTCCTAAAGCTGAGTCTGTCAGTGAAGAAAGTAAACATTGGCTCAACTGATATTTATATGATTTATGAATCAGTTTCTTGGACAAGTCTAATTCACTGAAGGCTACCAGGAAAGCTAGAAACTCAGTTTATTCAATTCATTCACAATATCTACACATTCATTACTAATCCTATACTTATTATGATGAAAACGGCTTCATTCATATTTCTTTCACCTCACATTGACAGTTACCATTATTACATGAATCACAAAATTAGAAAAAAAGTTTATTAGTTTGCATCTCTGATTATTTTTGTCGGTCGTTTAACATTTCTATCCTAAAACTCATGAAATGTTTAGTAGTTTATCTACTTACATCTTATCTCGCGCTTTATTATCAGATGCGCGGTCACGAGTTCTCATGAATATTCATATGCCACTAAACTCTCGTAACACTGGCCCTGATCCAAAACCTTCTCTAACTGGAAACACTGGATCGTCCAAAGAATACTTTCATTTCCGCATTATCACAAAACAACATCATAAAACTGGAAATAAACCTTTTCAGAAAAAACATTATTCATTTCTACACAATTAATATCAACAAAACGGTTTGTTTTAGTAATTCCTGGCTACTTCTTTGTCATACTTTTACAACATGTATAGTTTATAGCTTATGTCTTAACCTAATGATGATCAGCCTAACTGGTGTGAAACCCGTCGATATTCCCCAGATCAGGTTAATGGTGTCAGTATTAAAGCTCTTCAGGAGTTCAGACGGGCTTGTCCGACAGGAACAGAATCCAGAAGTCTGGCAAACACTTTCGCTTTGAGATTGAGACTCACCTGTGCGATCCTTTAGGACTGTTGTTTGGCACGAGATACGATTCAATCTTTAGTCAAATAGTCCAGTCTGTGCTAAAAGAGATTCTGCCTCATCATCTGAAGACTTTAATGTGTAACAGCGAGAGCAGGAAGATCTGAAACATTATATAAACGAGGTTACACCTGTGCTGTTGTTGTTCTGAGGTTTCCTGATGTTTGTCAGAGCAGCTCTGGAGCATCAGCGCCTCCTACTGGACAGAGTTTGAGCCGCTCGAGCTGCTGTAGGGTCACGGGACTGGGGCCACTTTTCCCCAAATTCTGAATGATTCACTTTGATGTATTATTAAATACTAAATACGCAGTTTAATGTGTTTTAAATACTTTATTTATTGCACAAAAAAACAATTTAAAAGGAACTTTAAATATAGGCCTTATGTACATTTCAAGTCACATGATGTTTGTTAGACCACAAGACATAATAATAACTGAATTTACACAAAATATCCAGTTGAAAAGTTGACATGTGCTTGATTCTCAGCTCTTAATGCTGTGTTTTCACCTGTGTGATCAAAAGCTGCAAACATTCACTGATGATCAACACAACTCATTCAGAGTCAGGGGTGTAAACTTTTGAACAGGATGATTGGTGGACATTGGTCTTATTTTATTTAAAGATTTTGTTTAGTCCTGCCCTTCAGAAACTACATAAAGTAGTTTATTTCCCAGAAGACAAAATAAGAACAATTGACCCCAATCATCCTGTGCAAATGTTTCCAGCGCCTGATTTATAATGCATTGTGTTTCCTTCATGAGCTTCAGTGAATGTGTTCACCTCCTGTAATAGTTCCTCATTTTGTCTTCAGTGTGGAAATATGAAAAGACCAGCATGGTTTCAACTCAAGCGATTCTGAATATCATTCATACGCTGTTATGTTTAAGGTCTACTGTAGTGAACCCACTGGACACTAGAGGACACTCCAGTTCAGTAAAGGATATAGAGAGATGTGTATAGAGGACAATAAAAGGCAGATCTTGGGGAGATGGAGAAGGAAAGACGCTGTGGAGGGTTAAGAGACGACTGTGGTGTGAATGAAGAGAGTGAAGGAGGTGGTGTAAATGAAGACGGGGCTTCTGTAAACATGAACTGTGAAGATTGGATTCACGTAGAGCAGACATCCCAAAAACTGAAAGATAGAGGATCAGATTCAGAGGAATTCATTGGAGAAGGAGCAAGGAACAAAACAACATTAGCAACAATGGGTGAAATGAGTAATCCTGTGCGGTTAACAAAAGTACTTAAAGGGTTAGTTCACCCAAAAATGAAAATTCTGTCATTAATTACTTACCCTCATGTCGTTCTACACCCGTCAGACCTCCGTTCATCTTCAGACACAAATGAAGATATTTTAGTGTAAATCTGATGGCTCTGAAAGGCCTCCATTGGCACAGAGCACGGTTCACTCTCAAGACCCTTAAAAGACACTAAAGACTAAAGTTACAAAGTCCATCTCACTACAGCGGCTCTACAATAACTTTATGAAGCGACGACAATAGTTTTTGTGCGCAAAAAACCCTAAATAACGACTTATATAGTGATGACGATTTCAAAACACGGCATCATGAAGCTTCGAAGCGTTATGAATCAGTGAGTCGATTCAGCCGTTTGGATCGCCAAATTTCAGCAGTTTGGCGGTTTGACATGCGATCCGAATCATGAATAGGGCTCCCACTTTTCCCAGAGCTGTACGTACCGGCCAGGGTCACGGTTAAGGGTAGCACTTATAGATCAGGCATAATGGTGTTTATGTCCTATGACAAAGACCCTCAGTTTGGGCTTATAAAAACCATTTTGGTTCTGGAGCAAATGGGCAGGTGGAGAATAAAGCTTGTTGTGCAGAAGTGGGAAACACTGGGGTTTGAAAAACATCTTTTTGCGTACAGTGTGACCCCCACTAAGGATTTGTTAGCTATTGATGTGGAAGAGCTACTTGATCATCACCCATTACATGCAGTCGAGTCATACAGAGAACATGATGACACTTCTTACATCTCTCTGCGCTACAGACTTCTCTAGACTGCAGTTAAAGCTACACTGTGTACATTTTTTAGTTTATTCTTAGCTAAAAAAACTTAGTTCTTTCAAAAATATATGTGCTCATTAATGTATATTTACTTCTTTCAAGTAATAAAGTATTCTCGTAAGTTTATAATATGCCATTGTAAACACATACGGGTGAGGGTTTGAATGTGGGTCGCCATGTTGCCCCTCCATCTTGAAAGTACATTAGCCAAAGAGGGACATACCCGTAAATTCAAGCTTGGCCTTTGGCGTTTTAACACTCGATGGCACCGTGTCGAATGTGGACGTGGTCGAACTGGAAGCCATGTTAATCTTGGACTAAATCGGCCACCGTAGGAGTTAAAACGAAATCGGAATTGAGAGGAACAGAAACTAATATTCACTGGATGGTCATATACAAGTTCACCGCTAGATGGGGGAAAATATCACACAGTGACACCCTATGACACTCACCATGATCTATTATGCACTGGTCACTTAAGACCAGAGTCTACTGCTGACAAAGTCATATTTTGTTAAATTATTAGCTTAAACAAATAACTGACAAATTTGATCTAGTCCAAATGATCAAAGGGCCCACAAGAATCACCACATCAAGCAGCACCCAGATTGATTTGGCATTTACCAACCGACCTGAGAGAATATTTAAATCATACAATATGTTAGCTGGTCTTTCTGATCACAATTTGGTCCTTGTGGCCAGAAAGCTCTCAAAAAAAAAGATTTGATTATTCTGTCAGAGAGCGTGAGTTCGTTGGAATCCCAAAAAAACGCCAGGAAGGATTTAATAATGCTGTCCAGCAGATTGACTGGGTTCAAATATTGTTGGGAACAAATTGTGAAATGGACTGTGAATCTTTTGTGGCGAAAATTGAGAGAACAATTAAAGATTTTAGCTGTAAAGTTAAATACAAACACAATAAAAATATACTTCCCTGGATGAACTCGGACATACTCAAACTAATGAAAGAGAGGGATTGTGCGTTAAAAAATGCAATTAAAACTAAGTCAGCTAGTGCTAAAAATCTATTTACAACACTGAGGAATAAGACTGTTAAAGCTATACGCAAGGCCAAAGCAGATTTTTTTTTTTACTAATAATAGAAAATGCAAAAAGGGATTCTAAAACAATTTGGAACCAACTGAAAAAACTTGTAGGACAGGACACAAATAGGAAACAACTTTTAGAAATTAAGATAAATGGACAAATTATAAATAACACAAACAAAGTTGCAGATGTCTTCAATAATTTTTTTTATTGAATCTGTATCCACTATTGCCCAAAGCTTACCATCTAACAATCTAAATATTTGTCCGATAAATAATTCGGAGCCAATTTTCAACCTGGGCACAGTCACAGAATCTGAAGTCTTACAGACAATAAAATCACTAAAAGCTTCCAGAACTAAAGACATATTTGGCATAGATATGTGCATGCTGAACTCAGTTCCACATTATTAACACCAGTAACCAAAATTGTCAATCTCTCCTTTATTGAGATGATGTTTCCAAGTGTGTGGAAGTCAGCTGCTGTTGTTCCAATTCTCAAAAATGGAGATCCGTTGTCAGTGGACAATTATAGACCTATCAGCATCATAACTACAGTGTCAAAAGTTGCAGAGAAACTAATTTCCCAACAAATAATAACACATTTAAATACCACTACATTTTCTCTTCATTCAATGCAATTTGGTTTCAGAACTCAACACTCCACAGAAACTGCTAATTGTTTTTTCATAGAAAATATCAAACATCTACTGGATAAAGGTGGCGTGGTTGGAGTTGTGTTTTTCGATCTAAAAAAAGCTTTTGACACTGTAAACCATAAAATATTATTAATCAAACTAAGCTAATTTAATTTGTCCTCAGATGCAATAAAATGGATCGAATCATATCTATCGAATCGCTCAGTCGGTTAGGATCAGTGATTACCACGCACCGCCCCTCGCCATGTCCACGGGGGTTCCTCAAGGTTCTATTTTGGGGCCACTGCTATTTTCACTTTATATAAACGACCTCCCTTCTGTTTGTCCAGACGTCTATATTCAGATGTACGCAGATGACACAGTCATTTATGCCCATGGTAAAAACACAAATCAAGTTGCTGAAAAACTTACACAGTCTATGGCCCATGTCTCTGAATGGCTAAATCAATCCTGCTTAAAACTTAATGTAAATAAAACCGTTTCATTGTTCTTTTCTAAATCAAACATTGCAAATAATCATGCAGATATTTATGTGACAGGGGAAAAAATAAAAGTTGTGTCAGAATTCAAATACTTAGGCATCATAATAGACTCTAAACTAACTTTTAAATCACAGATAAAAAAGGTCTGCAATCGAGTCAAATTTAATATTGCAAATTTCCGGTTCATAAGATCAAACTTGTCACTTCAGGCAGCTAAAATGTTCATGTAGAGAATGGTTCTGTCTCACATCACTTACTGTCTTACAACCTGGTCACAGGCAAATAAAACAACACTAAAATCTTTACATTTACATTTAGTCATTTAGCAGACGCTTTTATCCAAAGCGACTTACAAATGAGAGCAAAAGAAGCAACTAGAACAGTCAAGGGCAACAGTATGCAAGTGCTGTAGCAAGTCTCAGTTAATCTAGCTCAGAACACACAGGACAGTTTTTTTTTTTTTTTTTAAATAAATTAGACAGACAGAAAATGAATAGAATAATAAGTGCTATTCTTGATTGGTCAGGTGCTGCTGGAAGAGATGTGTCTTTAGGTGTTTTTTGAAAATGGTTACAGACTCGGCCGCACGAATTGAGATAGGCAGGTCATTCCACCAGGTGGGAACAGCCCAGGAAAAGCTCCGTGAGAGCGATTTATAAACAAACAATCAAAATTGTGAATAAAAAACCATTAAGATATCATCATTGTGCCATTTTACAAAAGCATAAGCTTTTAAGTTGGGAAAATGTCATTTAGTATTCAAACCTCTGTCTATTTTACAAGATCATCCATGGTCTGTCATTTCCTCCACTTAGTCAGTTTGTAAACATTAGAAACACCACGCAAAGAGTAACACGAGGGTCGGCCCGAGGAGACTGTGTTGTTCCTCTGAGGAAAAGTGCTTTTAGTCAGAGTGCCTTTTCAGTCAGAGCAGCACAGGAGTGGAACTCCGTCCCTCAGAACATCAGAGAACTCACCACATACACTAAAAAGCTAAAAAACTGTCTCATAACACATCAGACATGTCATCATTAATACGAATATGTATCTTCCCTTAACACAACCTGCTGCCACTTGTCTCTGCTGTGTCAATGTGTATAATATTAAATCTTTTTTTTTTCTCTCTTTTTTTCAACATGTCTGTTTTATAGTAAATTTGTACACCGTATTTAGCAACAGGATTTGAAGAGTTATATCTGTTTTACTGCTTTTTATATTTGTATTGTTCTCTGTTTTTTATCTTTTTTATTGTGTTTTTAGTAGACAATTTTAAGATCTGTCCAGGGACAATGGATGAAAAATAGCCTTTTGGCTAACTCTGGTGCATTTACAGCAATGTCAATTAATGTAGACTGTCCCTGTCAAATAAATAAATAAATAAATTGGCACGCTGCAGATACTGCTCTGGGGACAGACCTTCAGGAGGAGGAGACCGCAAGACCGGCAGGCGGTAAAAGATGCATATTTTTTTAATATAACTTTGATTGTATTCGTCTGAGAGAAGAAAGTCATATACACTAGGATGGCTTGAGGAAGAGAAAATCATAGGATAATTTTCATTTTGGGTGAACAATCCCTTTAAAGAAACTAACGTATATAACTAACGACTTTATGTTGTGTTTTATTATTGTGTGTGTGTGGCAGTCGTCCGTGAGGGGCTGACACTTTTACTTTCAGTTTATTTGTTTTGTTTATTAAAGTCTTGTTGAACATTCGCCGGTTCCTGCCTCCTCCTTCCCTGAACAAAGAACTCCGTTACAGCGGCCAATAACCATCTCAGCCACGGGGCTGGGGTCGCCGCAGACCTCTAAAAGCAGGCAGGACAGGATTCCAGAGAGAATCAGACAAAAACAGAATCAGACCCCCCTCAAGACCGGAGATATAATCCTACAGAAAACAGGGGGGCCGAATGATAAACTATAATACATTCCATAGGGCATGAAAAAGGCGAAGGCCATGACTTGAGCGAGGAGTTAAAAACCTTAATGATCAGTTAAAGACAACAAATATCACGCAGTGGCTATGCCAATAATTTCAGGAGGGATGTTTGGATTTAATAAAGTCAAAATAGGGGGATCCATTATAGCAGAACAAAGACAATATACTTTATATCTGAGCATTAACAGACACAGAGCTAACTTAATATACAATACAACAGAAAACAAATATATTCTGTGCATAAAATATAAGAGATCATGTAAAAATGCCGCATTCAAATATCACATTGTAGACTTTATATCATGTGATACATTTATGTGCTATACTTGACAATCACATTTATGATTAGAAACATTTGAATCATTATGGATGAGTTCAATCAAACATTATTATATTTGTAGGCCTGATACTGAAGAGCCTGAAGATTTCTGCTGACAGACTCATCTGAGCTCTTCCTCTGTTCCTCCTTTACATAAAACAAAACCATCATTTGGCTGAACATTAAACCAACATTAATCCTCAATATCACATGTTTCTGATACGCATTCTAACACACACGCTGCTTTATTTAACTAGTCTGAGTCTCTTCCAGCTGAATGAAACACATTTACACATTAATCACACATTTATTTCTCCTCATAGACACAGTAGTGAGGCTCTTCTGTGATCACCTGATGCTTTCTGATCCTCTCATGGCCATTTCAGAGATTTAAACCATGATCTAATCGATCTATCAGGGACGTTTGGTGATTGATCTTCATCTAGTCTGTAAGGAGGAACCAGAAGAGAAAACAATCAGTGTTCAGTGGAATAAAGTGCAAATTAATTATATTTTAATGACTGTTTTTGAGTAAAAAGAAGTGACATTAAATTCCTGTAATCAGATTAATTACTGACTTTACATTATCTTGCAGAGATATTCCTCAAACAATATTTGTGCATTAAATATCTAGATTTAAAACATGAATGACGTTCATGTGTGTGTGTGTGTGTGTGTGTGTGTGTGTGAGTGTTTGTGTGTGTGTGTGTGTTGGTGTGACTGCAGAAGGATCTGCGACTCCTATTGAGTCACTGTAAAGGAGAAACACATGCTAATGAGTGTACGGCGTATGGAATAAACCACAGCGAGCAAACACAAATGTTATCTTCAGTTCAAACCTGTCAGTTAAACTTCCACTAGTTAAAGCCGTTTGCCCTCTAGTTTACACATGTTTGTAGGGCTCTTAGTAAATCACTGACAGTAAAGTGAGTGTAAAGTAGTGTGACGTGTTGCTTGTCACAGTAAAAACACACTCGAGACAGAGACGTTTCTCATGTGAGGCTGGACGGCTGTGAGCTGAAGCTGAACTGATTTTAGCAGCGTTTTCCTACAATCTGACCAAGTCTATTTTCAGACTGAAATGATTCTCTATTACTGACACAGTTAATAAAGCAGGTGTTGCTGTGTAAAGCTGTGACTGTGTGCTTTTGTTCTCTTTCCTCCTTTGTGTTAAACATTTTAATCAACTTTACATTTTGTTCTCACACAAACCCTTTGTTGCAATAAAGCTGAATGATAATTTCCTCTCATGAATATTTGAAAGGTTTGTTCTCATATCAGAGGTAAATGAAGCTCTCTTTAATATCACAGTGATGTTTCCTCACCTCAGGACACAGTTTGAGTCTCGTAGCTCGTCTCTGAGCCGCTGCTTTGAGTCTCTGATATTATTGAGTCTCAGATCAAGCTCTTTTAAAAACTGCAGTGCTTTTGAGTTAGTCAAAGACTGAGTTAAAGAAGAAACATCTGTAATGCCACAGTGATATAGACTAGAAAGACACAAACAGAGGAAGAGAGATTATCTCACAAACAAATCATTAAGATGAAGAATTTTACACCGATATAATGTAAATTCAGGCTCTTCATGAGATATTGAGGATAAAGTGTTTAGTTTAAACTGTTAAAGTGACTTTAAGCATTTTGATTCTTGTTTGTGAATGTGACTGACCTCAATCTCTCCAGTTTACAGTGTGAATCCTTCAGTGCGGCACATAAGAGCTTCACTCCTGTGTTTTCTAGTTTATTCCAGCTCAGGTCCAGCTCTCTCAGGTGTGATGGGTTTGATTTCAGAGCTGAAGTCAGGATGAGACACTGTTTCTCTGTAATACTGCAACCATAAAGACTGAAGACAGAAAGAGAAAATGTCTCAGATCTGTGATGATCATCTTATTAAAAATCCCATTGACTTTCATTGACGGAATGTTCAGATGAGCCAAGACTATTCAAACTCCAACTGTCAAAATTCAAAATGTGACAGTTGGAGAGGCTCGTCAGACTCTATTAACAGCCATTCTACAGTGTGTGTGTGTGTGTGTGTGTGTGTGATGGGTAGGTTTAGGGGCAGTGTGTGTGTGTGTGTGTGATGGGTAGGTTTAGGGGCAGGGGCAGTGTAAGTGGATAGAAAATACGGTTTGTATGGTATAAAAACCATTACGCCTATGGAATGTCCCCACATATCACAAAACCCCCCTGTGTGTGTGTGTGTGTGTGTGTGTGTGTGTGTGTGTGTGTGTGTGTGTGTGTGTGTGTGTGTGTGTGTGTGTGCGTGTGAGAGAGAGAGAGATAGAGTGAGAGTGTGTGTGTATCTGTCTGTCTACTCACTCGCTTCAAATTTTATGGTCCAGCTGTCTCAAGCCAACTTCAAAGTTTGTTTACAAAAATAATGAAGTGTGGTTCATCTTACCCCGGGGGCATCTTACCCAGACTTACACAATCAGTTTCAAATACTTGAAATGCAATTATTCACTAGTTCAACACTTAATTTTAATTGTGACCAATGGCAAAGGCCAGAAGATGCAATGCTAGAGTATAAATGATGTGACTTGAGCTAAACAGTGAACTGTAATCTCACTGTAACTGTACAGTATAATGATACTAACTGTAGTTTCTCCAGCTGTGATTGTGGGTTCATCAGTAGATCACTGAGGTTTCTCACTCCAGAGTCTCCTAGTTTATTCCAGCTCAGGTCCAGCTCTCTCAGGTGTGATGGGTTTGATTTCAGAGCTGAAGTCACAGCAGAACAACCTTCATCTGTCATATCACAGGAGCTTAACCTACATTAGGAGAAATGAGAAAAACAAACTCTTTATTCTGTTTCATTCAAATATCAAAACACTTTTTCTTTCTTGTGTGTGAATGTGACTGACCTCAATCTCTCCAGTTTACAGTGTGAATCCTTCAGTGCGTCACATAAGGGCTTCACTCCTGTGTTTTCTAGATTATTCCTGCTCAGGTCCAGCTCTCTCAGGTGTGATGGGTTTGATTTCAGAGCTGAAGTCAGGATGAGACACTGTTTCTCTGTAATACTGCATCCACTCAGACTGAAGACAGAAAGAGAAAATGACTCAGATCTGTGATGATCATCTTATTGAAGAGCTACAGCATATATTCTGTCATTTAGCCTATAGTTTCCATATTCAGCTTGTAATCGTGTCACACTAGTTCTGTTTGCTGGAAACTGTTGTTTTAATCTCTGTTGTTTATTGTAGCAGCAGATGCAGATCTCATGATATTTCTGCAGAACAACATGTAGGGTAAGATGGGGAAGATGCCCCCCTTCAGAACAATGTGGATTTACTGTTAAACTGTAACATATTTAAAGAGAAGTTTAGCATGTGCAGGATATGATGATGCATTAGCCCAATAAACTCTTACAGAATGTGTTGTGGGGAACATCAGTTAGGATGGCATTCCAGACACCAGTTTATATCCATCTCTCTAAAAGCTGACTTTAACCACCAAACTCATTCCTAAGGTTTAGGCAAGAGCTGCGATAAAAGATCCTTCAGGACCTCCTGGATGCAGCAGCAAAAGAGAGGCCACAGAGATCTATCTAAATCCATTCATACACATGTTTGCAGGCCTTACATTTATATAAACTGCAACACATCCACTTCATCTTCATACAAAGCACAGTTTATGTTAATGGTTATTGACTATAAACACAACAGTCCACGGGAGAGATCCATTAACAGATAAACAAATGCGTGGACGATGATTTAACCATTTATTATTATGTTTGGTCTCTAAATAAATGTTTAGGCATCGTATGGAACAGATAATCAGCATTTGCCAGAACCATTAGGTGGTTTCCATAAGAAGCATTCCCATACAATTCTCTTCCATTGCTCCTTTCTGTTCAACAGCATTGCATTTATCCATTCTGTGTTCACATCATTTTTTGGGTTTATTGGTTCATTCAGTACTTTTCTTTTTGGTTATTAGTTAACTATCCTTTAGAAGTGCATGTTCATTACTACAATTAATAATCGTTGAGGTATTTACTCTTGCATATCTATTGTTAATACATTTCATTCATTTTATTACACTGTGTCTTCATTGTGTTGATGGTCAAAGACTCAACTAGTTGTCCAGACTCGCAAATCCTTCAGATAAATCAGCTGACCAACTCCCTCTAGTTTACAGTGGTTCTGAATGACTGAACAGCTCTTTTGGGAGTGTTCTTATATTGTTAAGAGAGTATTCTTAGCTGGTGACCCGTATCAAAAGCGGGAAGTGGTCATCTGATACACTCATAACCACACCTTAAGTGATATGTGATCTAAAAATGCTACAGTATAAATGATGTGACTTGAGCTAAACAGTGAACTGTAATCTCACAGTAACTGTACAGTATAATGATACTAACTGTAGATTCTCCAGCTGTGATTGTGGGTTCATCAGTAAATCACTGAGGTTTCTCACTCCAGAGTCTCCTAGTTTATTCCTGCTCAGGTCCAGCTCTCTCAGGTGTGATGGGTTTGATTTCAGAGCTGAAGTCACAGCAGAACAACCTTCATCTGTCAAATCACAGCGCCTTAACCTACATTAGGAGAAATGAGAAAAACAAACTTTAAAAAAAAAATACTCACAAAGTATGCAAAAAAAATCAACTCACCCTCAAAAACAGATCACAGAGCCTCATCGTAACACCAAATACATTAAAATGTGACTAAATCATCAATAGACTTATAATACAGAAAATCAACCATAACTTGATTTCACCAAGTTGGAAAACAATGCTACTAAGTTCTGATTTATATTTTATATAAAGATTTAGCAATACTTGAGAAAAGGATGACACACAAAGATGCACCACTTTCAATGAAAGGGGAGGTAATCCCTTCAACATTTATAGACAAAAACAAACAAAGAAAAGAGTCTTTGGGATCCGCCTCATTCGCGCGTCCAGTTATACTAACTCACATTTACACTGATGCACAACATTCCCCACAAGCCTTTTCCTTGCACTGATTACATCCCCAGCTGACACTCATTACCAGACTCTTTAAATACCCACTCTCCATTCAGCTCTTAGCAAAGTCTTGTATTACCCTGGTGAACATTTCTGAGCATTATCTCCTTGTCTGACTACCTGTTACTGATCCTGCTGTTATCCGCTCTTGACCCATTGCTGCCGGCCTTTGACCCTTGCCTGTTACACCGTTCTGTGAGTGATATCTGCCTGCCCTGACCTCTTGCCAGTTTTCGATTTACCATACTGCCTGTCTCTGTTATCCCTGTCTGCTACCGTTTGACCCTGCCTGTACGACTACGTTCTTACTAATAAAGCATGCAAATGGATCCCTGCCCAAAAATAGGTGTACCAAGCTTGTAGCATCATACTCAAAAGACTTGAGGCTGTAATTGGTGCCAAAGGTGCTTCAACAAAGTATTGAGCTGAAAAAAGTAAAGTAAAGGCTGTGTATATTTCAGTACATGTGATTTTTTTTTTTTTTCTATTGTATTTTATACATTTACAAAGATTTCAAACATAACATTTTGGGTCTATACTATTTTGCACATTGTCTGTATATTTGTTTATTTTTATTATCTGTGTCTTGTCACTGTCATTCTGTGCACTGTGGAGCTTCTGTCATTACAACAAATTCCTAGTATGTGTAAACATACCTGGCAATAAAGCTCATTCTGATTCTTCTAATTATTATTTCACATTGGCATTATTGGGTATTGTTTGTAAAATTTTGAGGAAAATTAAGGAATTTAATACATTTTGGAATAAGGCTGTAACTTAACAAAATTTGAAAAAAGTGAATCGCTGTGGATACGTTCCGGATGCACTGTATTTTACATGCTCACAGCAGTGTTTCTGTGTATCTATTCGCAGTAGCAAGTACATACTTGCTCTACAGCATCAGAAATAATCAACAGCAGCTGCGTAGCAGATCTAGTCTGCCAAGACCAAATAGTCAAGTCAAGTTTATTTATATAGCGCTTTTAACAATGTAAACTGTTTCAAAGCAGCTTCACAATGTTAAACAGGAAAATAATGCAACAGAATTTTATTCAGCTGTCTAGCCATTCTGGAGAAAACTGTGATGTCATCAGTTCATTTCAATTATCATACAGTGACAGTGTGGGCTTTAGATCAGTAATTAGATCAGTAATTTAGTTTACATGGTTAATTTAGTTTAATAATTAGATTTATTTGGATATTTAGTTGAAACATTGTGTCCCCAACTGAGCAAGCCAAGCCAGAGGCAACAGTGGCAAGGAAACCAAAACCCCATCAGGTGACCTAAAGTAGAAAAATAAACCTTGGGAGAAACCAGGCTCAGTCGGGGTGCCAGTTCTCCTCTGGCCAATTAACAAACAGCGTATGATTATTATTCTGGCAACTTTACAGGTCAGGTCATAATAGATTGGAATATTCGAAAGATCGGAGACAACACGCCGGAAACGGGTTTATTGAGGATGACATATCGATTTCCTGTAGCTCAAACAGTGGCGTGGCACTAGCAACGCCAAGGTCATGGGTTCGATTCCCAGGGAAAGCAAGAACTGACAAAATGTAAAATGTGTACCTTGAATGCAATGCAAAGTCGCTTTGGATAAAAGCGTCTGCCAAATGCATAAATGTACTGTAAATGTAATTTAACAATTATTAAATAAGAATATTCGAAATATCGGAGTCATCACACTGGAAACGGGTTTATTGAGGATGATGTGTCGATGAAATAATTATTAAATAGGAATAATCGAAAAGCGGAGTCATCACGCCGGAGACGGGTTTACTGAGGATAACATATCGATTTGACAATTATTAAATAAGATTATTCGAACAATCGGAGTCATCACGCCGGAGACGGGTTTATTGAGGATGCCGTGTCTGTGAGGCAATTTCAGGAGGCCAATTGACACGGTCTCTGCAGACACTTCAGGGTCATGCGTTAGTCATGTCTGGGCGCAGGTCCACCATCTGATCTGGACACGGACTGGATCCGGCTGACTGCAGTAAACCTCGGGATAAACAGAAAGACTATCATTAGCGTAGATGCCATTCTTCTGATGATGTAACAAGTACATCAGGTGTTATGGGAAGTGTTCCCGGTTCCGGCTGACCTAGCTAATGCAGCCTAACAATCATTTAATTGAAAAAGTGTTTTATGTGTATGCCATAGTAAAGAGATGTGTTTTTAGTCTAGATTTAAACTGGCAGAGTGTGTCTGTTTCCCGTACAATGCTAGGAAGACTATTCCAGAGTTTAGGTGATAAATAGGAAAAGGATCGACCACCTGCAGTTGATTTTGATATTCTAGGTATTATTAACTGGCCAGAATTTTGAGACCGCAGTAGACGTGATGGAGTATAATGTGTTAAGAGCTTGCTCAAGTACTGGGGAGCTAAACCATTTAGTGCTTTGTAAGTAATAAGCAATATTTTCATTGTTTATTGCATAACAATTAAAACTAACGCCATGCTTCCTAATGATATCTCCCAGTGGTAGCATGTACAGGGTGAAGAGTAGCGGTCCTAGCACTGAGCCTTGAGGTACTCCATACTGAACTTGCGATCGGTGTGACATATCTTCATTTACTACTACAAACTGATAACGGTCAGATAAGTATGATTTAAACCATGCCAATGCCGTTCCACTAATGCCAACATAATTTTCGAGTCTATTCAGAAGAATGTTGTGCTCGATAGTATTGAATGCAGCGCTAAGATCGAGTAACACTAATAGAGAGATACAGCCACGATCGGGTGATAAGAGTAAATCATTTGTAACTCTAATGAGAGCAGTCTCAGTACTATGATACGGTCTAAATCCTGACTGGAAATCCTCACAGATGCCATTTATTTCTAAAAAGGAGCATAATTGTGAAGACACTGCCTTTTCAAGTATTTTTGACAGAAAGGGTAGATTTGAGATTGGCCTGTAATTGACTAATTCTGTAGGATCAAGTTGCGTTTTTTTAAGAAGTGGTTTAATAATAGCCAACTTAAAAGTTTTCGGTACATATCCTAATGTCAAAGATGAATTAATGATATTAAGAAGAGGATCTATGACCTCTGGTAGCATCTCTTTTAATAGCTTAGTCGGTATAAGGTCGAGCATACATGTTGTTGATTTTGATGATTTAACGAGTTTAGCCAATTCTTCTTCTCCTATAGCAGTGAATGAGTGGATTTTTTCCTCAGTGACACTAAAATGCTCTGTCTGATGTGCTACTGTAGTAGACGGCTGCATGGTTAAAATTTTCTTCCTAATAGTGTCAATCTTACATGTAAAGAAGTTAATAAAGTCATTACTGCTGTGCTGTGTACAAACAAAAGTTGAAGCTTTATTTTTGGTTAATTTAGCCACTGTATCGAATAAATACCTAGGGTTGTGTTTGTTTTCTTCCAAGAGAGTCGAGAAATAAGCAGATCTAGTTTTGTTTTCTTCCAGCTCCATTTTTCTGGCTGCTGTTTTAAGGGCCAGAGTGTGCTCGTTGTACCACGGCGTCGGACTCTTTTCTTTAATCTTCTTTAAGCGCAGAGGGGCAACTATGTCTAAAGTACTGGAAAAGAGAGAGTCAATAGTTTCTGTTGCAACATCGAGTTCCTCTAGGCTATCAGGGATGCTGAGGAGATGATACTGATGAGGAAGAGTATTTAAAAAGCAATCTTTAGTGGCGGCAGTGATTATCCTGCCATTTTTTAAATAAGGGGGTGGCTTTGCAACCTTAGCTAAATTAAGTATACATGATACTAGGTAAGAGTCCATCCTCTCTCGAGGAGTGTGGTTCCAGAGCCCAAGCCGTGCGTAGAGGTGATTCCGACTATCTCTAGTCGGAACCTCTCAACCTCACGCACAATCTCAGGCTCCTTCCCCGCCAGTGAGGTGACATTCCATGTCCCAAGAGCCAGTTTCCATGTCCAGGGATCGGGTTGTCTAGGCTCCTGCCTTCGACTGCTGCCCGATCTTCTCCGCACCGGCCCCTTACGGTCCCTCCCGTGAGTGGTGGGCCCACGGGAAGGTGTCCCCACGTCGCTCCTTCGGGCTGAGCCCGGCCGGACCCCGTGGGGGAAGGCCCGGCCACCAGGCGCTCGCATACGAGCCCCAACCCCAGGCCTGGCTCCAGGGTGGGGCCCCGGCTGCGCCGTACCGGGCGACGTCACGGTCCTCGTTTTCCTTGTCGTCATAAGGGGTTTTTGAACTGCTCTTAGTCTGACCCGTCCCCTAGGACCTGTTTGCCTTGGGAGACCCTACCAGGGGCATATAGCCCCGGACAACATAGCTCCTAGGTTAATTCGGGTACTCAAACCCCTCCACCACGTTAAGGTGGCAGTTCAAGGAGGAGGGTGGTTTGCCCTCTTCAGGTTGGTGGAGAGTTCCTGCCTCAAGTGGAGGAGTTCAAGTATCTAGGGGTCTTGTTCACGTGTGAGGGGAGGATGGAACGGGAGATTGACAGACGGATCGGTGCAGCTTCTGCAGTAATGCGGTCGATGTACCGGTCTGTTGTGGTGAAGAAAGAACTAAGCCGTAAGGCGAAGCTCTCGATTTACCGGTCAATCTTCCTACTCTCACCTATGGTCATGAGCTTTGGGTCATGACCGAAAGGACAAGATCCCGGATACAGGCGGCCGAAATGAGTTTTCTCCGCAGGGTGGCTGGGCGCTCCCTTAGAGATAGGGTGAGGAGCTCAGTCACTCGGGAGGAACTCGGAGTAGAGCCGCTGCTCCTCCACATCGAGAGGGGTCAGTTGAGGTGGCTCGGGCATCTGTTCCGGATGCCTCCTGAGCGCTTTCCCGGGAAGGTGTTTCGGGCATGTCCAACCGGGAGGAGGCCCCGGGGAAGACCTAGGACACGCTGGAGGGACTATGTCTACCGGCTGGCCTGGGAACGCCTCGGTGTCCCCCCGGAAGAGCTGGAGGAAGTGTCTAGGGAGAGGGAAGTCTGGGCATCTCTGCTTAGACTGCTGCCCCCGCGACCCGGCCCTGGATAAAGCGGAAGAAGATGGATGGATGGATGGATGGATACTAGGTAATGATCTGAAACGTCATCGCTCTGCTGCAGAATTTCAATGGGATCAACATTTATTCCATGTGACAATATTAGGTCTAAAGTATGATCATGGCGAATAAGTGGGTCCTGACACGTGTTGCCTAACTCCAGTAGAGTTTAGAATGTCTTTAAATACTAATCCCAATGCATCTGTTTCATGGTCTACATGGATATTAAAATCACCAACAATTAGTAATTTATCTACGGCCAGAACTAACTCTGATAGAAAATTAGCAAATTCTTTGATAAAGTCTGTATTGTGCCCTGGTGGCCTGTATACAGTAGCTAGACTTCTGAGTAATACTGAAGATAAAAATACCAAAAAAATACATTGCCAAAATTACATTGCCAGATTTAAAAACATGCTAAAACCTATTCTGAGAGTTGTCATGATTGAAATATATTTAAAAGTAAAGAACATCTAAAAATGTCTTATATTGTACCACAACTTACCTCAGTATCTCCAATTTACACGTTATACTCTTCAATCCAGAGCCGAGTAGCTTCACTCCTGAATCTTGCAGATTATTATTGTTCATGTTCAGCTCTTTCAGATTGGTATCCGATCCAAGAACTGTAGCCAGAGCTGAACAGCTTTTGTCTGTTAATTTACAATCATTTAACCTACAAGACAAATACATTACACCACAGAATTAGGTGCAACATGTGTATATACTATTATAATAGTCTTAAATTACTACATTGTTTATTAATACATTGTTAGCTAACTGTGTATATGTACTATTCTGAAATCCATAACTTGGACAAAGTCTCTAATAATAAATCACTCTAAATTGTAATGCATGCATTTTCTGTAAAGCTGCTTTGAAACAATACGTATTGTGAAAAGTGCTATACAAATAAATGTGAATTGAATACTTTACATTATTTTATATATATTTACATAAATAGTAACAATTAACGCAGCATCCATTTTTCTGTCATCCTTTGGCTAGTGTTACATTTTATGATCACGCTCTCATTCATGCAAAAGCTTTTAAACAATTCAAGCGCGACAAGGAAAAAAAGAGTCTGGGAAATGTCCTGACACACACACACAACACACAGAAAGACGCACTCCAGTATCGAGTTCTCTTTCACGCTTGAACAAACAATAACACACAGAATTGTGCCAAAATGTCAGTTTTGTCAAGAATTCTCATAAGTGCTCAAATGATCTGAGATGCGCATTAGATCTGCGTCATGTTCAACAGTGGCTAATGCTGTCTGTCATTAATGTTAATCAAAGAACAAAGGGAACAAAGCTAGAACAAAGCTGTAACAAAACTGTAGCTTTAATAATCATTAATCTAGGTTTAATTTATAATTCATGCAGCTAAGACTGTAAAGTGTTTGATATTCAATTTCTGTATTTTTCCTACCTGTTAGAAAGGAAGGCCACAGGTAAATATGACATTTATAATAATGGATTTATGTGAAGATTGTTTTAAGTTCAATTAAATTAAACAATATTTTTTACAGCCTAATAAATGTTGAAATTGATAGCTTTCAATTATACTGTAATGTTGAATGTCAATCGTTAATGTTTAAAAAACTCATTTTCATAGACATCAGTGTTAGTATCAGTGATAAATATTAAAATATTAAAAACAGCAAAATATTAAAACTCTTCAAAAAAAGCTTTCAATTGCGATTAATCGTAGGGTGAGCTATAGTGAATCAAAAATAATATATAGGAAATGCTAGTTTTTGTCAGTGACATATTTGCTAGATAAAATGAAGCATGCTTGAATAATATTTTTGTTCAGATTTATAGCTCAGATGACAATGATATATTAGTCTTGAGGTAGAGATTCTTGGGGTTTAATGATTCTAGCATTGAAGTTATGGAAGAGCATTTGTGCTTTATAGCAGAAGCCGAAGAGAACTATATAGTGGAACTTAGTTAAAATAACTAAACCAATGTGTTATATGACAACAACACTGTTGTGCTTCATCCTCTGCTAACTCAACCCTATAAAACCTATTGTATCGTATGTGATATACTGTATAAATGTCTAAGACCTCTAAATGATCATCAATATGATCAACACTTTACTGAAAATGCTGAAAAACAGCTACAGGCCTTCTATCGTCTGATTGATAGTTTACATTATGTTTAAATATAGTTAAAACTACAGAACTAAAACTATTATGAAGTTTAGCATTTAAAATTTTGTTTTATCTGGAGATATAGAATGACAACTGATAATATATGAACTTTAAATGGTCTGTTATAGCCTGGATGACGCCAAAACATGACAAAACATTAATTGACTTACAGAGCTCTTCTGGAGGTTTTGATGACTGCCAATAATCTAATGAGACACTCGTCTGATTTCTTGAATTTCTGAAGCTCAAACTCCTCCAGCTCTTCCTCTGATGTCAACAACACAAAGACCAAAGCAGACCACTGGGCAGGTGAAAGGTCAGATGAGAGACTTCCTTTGCTAAGGTGGGTCTGAATCTCTTTCACCAGAGTTTGGTCGTTCAGTTCATTCAGACAGTAGAACAGATTGATGGATCTCTCTGCAGGCAGATTATCTTCTAATTTCTGCTTGATGTACTGAACTATTTCCTTGTTGCTCTGGTCATTGTCGTCTTGCTGTGTTATCAGTCCTCGTAAGAGTCGTCGATTGGACTGGAGTGACAGACCGAGGAGGAAGCGAAGGAAAAGGTCCAGGTGTCCATTGTCACACTCGAGCGCCTTGTCCACTGCAGTCTTGAGTAAATCAATCATGGTTTCAGTTGTGTTTTCCTGTTCTGTAGACTCATGATCAAACACACTTGTTTTGTTGATGTCTAGAAACAGATGTGCATAAATGGCTGCAATAAACTCCTGAACACTCAAGTGAACAAAGCAGTACATGGTGCCAAGAGTGATCCCTGTTTCCTCCTTAAAGATCTGGGTACACATGCCTGAGTACACTGATGCCTTATAGACGTCAATACCACAGGCTTCCAGGTCTGTGTCATAGAAGATCAGGTTGCTTCTTTCCAGCTGATGAAATGCCAGTTTCCCCAGTGAAAGGATGGCGTCTTTATCCCAGGAAACATCGGGTGTGTATTCTCCATCATACTTTCGGCGGCTCTGCTGGATCTGAAAGCGGAGAAAGTGTGTGTACATTTGTGTCAGAGTCTTGGGAGTGTCTTCAGTGTTTGATTCCTGCTGTGTTTGAGAGATCTCATCAGCCTGAGTGTTTTTCACATCATTATTTCTCTTCTCCTCCAGAATGTTCTGGAGAACAGTGGCTGAAATCCAGCAGAAGACTGGGATGTGGCACATGATAAAGAGACTCTTTGATTTTTTAACATGATCTATGATTGTGTTGGCCTGATTCTCATCCGTGAACCTTTTTGTGAAGTACTCTTGCTTTTGTGCGTCACTGAATCCTCGTATCTCTGTCAGCCGGTCGATACAGTCAGGAGGAATCTTACTGGCCGCTGCTGGTCTGGTGGTGATCCAGATGAGAGCAGAAGGAAGCAGATTTCCCTTCATGAGGTTCGTCAGGAGAACATCCAGAGAGGCTGGTGACGATACATCACGCCACGTCTCATTACAGTCAAACTTCAGAGGAAGGCGACATTCGTCCAATCCATCAAGGATGAACAGGACTTTGAATTGATTCCTTCTTGTAAGGTTCAGTCCTTTTGTCTCTGGGAAAAATTGAGTCATAAGATCCATCAAACTTAGTTTTTCTTTCTCCTTTAAGTTGATCTCTCTGAATGAAAGAGGAAATATGAAGCTGATATCTTGATTCTCTTTTCCTTCAGCCCAGTCCAGAACAAACTTTTCCACAGAGACTGATTTTCCGATGCCAGCGACTCCTTTTGTCAGAACAGTTCGGATCTCCTGGTCTTGTTCATGTGCTTCAAACAAATGTGTGCATTCAACCTGTATCTCTTGAGATTCATGACACCTGGAAGCAACTTCAATCTGTCTTACCTCATGTTCAGTATTGACCTGTTCACTGCCACCCTGAGTGATATAGAGATCTGTGTAGATGTTATTCAGAAGTGTGGAGTCGCCTTGCTTCCCAATTCCTTCAAACACACATTGATACTTCTTCTTTAGGCCACACTTAAGCTGATGAATGAAGAACAGCTCATCTAAACACAGGAACAGAAAACAGATAGTTTTAGTCTTAATCTTCTCTCCTACATTTATAAGTGTCAATCTGACAGATGGTCATGAGTCTCAGACCTTCTAGAGCATCAGCAGCTTCATCTTGCTTCATCTCTCTCAGGTAATGTAGTGTGAGATCAAGAGCTGCTTCTTTGATACTGCATCTATTCTCATTAAAGTCCTTCACTAAGGATTCTGTGTTCTCTTTTTGTAATATTTTCTTAAACTTTCCCAGTTCATTCTTCAGAAATGTGATCATTTTGTTCTCAAGATCCTACAAACAAAGCAAGAAAAATAAGAGACAGAACACAATTTAACCAGATCCACATCCATATTTTGGAGAAACGATTTATTCAGTAATAAAAAAAAAGAAAAAAAAAGAAACCAATTAAAAACCAAACATGTTAATTAACATAATATTAATTTAACACACAAAAAGTACAAAAACAACAGTTTTTCTTCTTTTCTTTTTTTTAACATTTTTATTATTATATTATTTTAAGTTTTTATCCTATTGTTTTCACAAGTAATGTTCATTAACCCATTTGTTTGTTATAATCATAAACATGTATGAAAATGTGTTTGCCTACCTGGAAGATCCCGAGGAGATTGTGTTTGAAACTCTCGTGTTTCCTGTGAGTCTGAACGTCTGAGTCTAATGTCTCACATTGAAGCCTGTTAGCCAATAAAATAAAATACAGCATGTTCAGGCAAAATTTTATTAGTAATTTTAACAGAGAAAAAGAGTTTATGCTGTTGAAGTATAGGATATATTTAAATATAAATATATAATTAATTCTGCATTGACAATAGGTATTTTTTAATATGTTGTACAGCAGTTATATCGGCGCACCAACATTACATGGTATTACAAAAATATAATTATAATTCAAATAAAACAATTTCCATCTTTTTGCTGATTGTAAATATAAATGATAATTGAACGATAAAGTTTAATGACAAATATTTGCTGAAATATTTTCTAACAGTGTGTGACCAACAATAAGAAACACATTAAATACCTTTTGTTAGTTGATGGTTTTCTCTCACTGAAGTTTGGTCCGTCATCTTTTGACCAGTCACTCTTCACAGACACAGAGCTGGACACATGTGAGCCTGATCTTACACTAATGACACACAGAGCAGAAAGATAAAACACGTCACTACAGGAGATACTTCAGTCTCATTTGAAAGGGTTTAATGTTGCAAATAGTAATTAAAATGCAGTAGAGCTGTACTTTTGTCCATCTATGACTACAGATGAACGGAAGGACATGTTCATGTTTGGTTGTAAGATCTATTTTCCATGGTGAATTTATGCCTCCTTGTAATTGTATTACTGTAAAGATGCTCCAGACCGAGTTCAATAAAGAGGAAAGCAGACTATAGGCCCTAAGACTAGCAGACATTGGGTCAAATTTATCAATCTAACGTAAAAAAAGAGCGCAGATCTGACAGCAGAAATAATGTATTTATTTATGATGTAATGCCATATCAGCAACAATGGCTATATTCATGGCAATCAGCCGTATCACTTCAATACATTGTTTACAATAATTTAACAAACTTGTCCTAAAAACAATCACTATACAAAATCAGGCATATATACCAATAACAACAACAGCAATAATAACACCAATTACATAGAATCTTTCAAATTAATATTTGACAGAAATTCTAAAATTACTCCAGGAGAAACCTTTTTAAAAATGTCCATTAATGTGTTTTCTGAATAAAACCGTTCTCTAATATTATTTAAAAAAGGACATTCTATTAAAATATGTTTTACACTCGTGAAATTCTTACACAGATCACAAACCGGTTTCTCTTCCCCGTTCAATAAATAGGAATGAGTGAGTCTTGAATGTCCAATTTGGCATCTCGTATATACAACCTGGTCATATCTATTTTCAAAATAATAACTAATAACTCCTTGATTTAAAAAACTGGATTCACCTCATATAATTTGTTATTTACACATTCGTTCCATTCCATTTGCCATTTCTTGTAAATGTACAGGTTCAATATGGGTTTAACGTCAGACGCTGGTATTTTACATTCTGTCATTTCCAACTGAAGTGCTTCCTTTGCTGCTTTATCTGCTTGTTCATTACCAGTCAAACCCATATGGCCTGGTATCCAACAAAAAACAATAGTAACATCTTGTTTCTTTAAAGAGTCCACTTTTCCTATTATGCTGGTAATTATAGGATGTTCAGTTTTCAAAGAATCAAGTGCTTGTAGGCAGGATTTAGAATCTGTGCAAATTAAAAAGTTACGTTGTTGTTCCTTCTCTATTTTTTCAAGAGCTAGAAGTAATGCACATGCTTCAGCTGTGAAGATTGAACTTTGTCCAGAGATACACTTGCCAAAGCGTTTTGACCCAATCACTACTCCAGCAGATACCCGACTGTCTGACTTTGATCCATCTGTGTACACAGGTACATGAGTTGGTAAGCTGTGCCTTATATCCAAAAGTTCCTCCTGATAGACATTTGGATGATTTATGTTTTTTATATACTGAGCCAGGTTCATCATGATGATGGGTTTTTTAATATTCCAAGGCGGTATAGGACACAGATGCGTCGATGTAAGGATATCCAAATTAATGTCCATATT